>JASDQU010307465.1:359457-383599 GCA_032191745.1 Picea mariana
GAAAAATAGTCATTGGAAAGCTAACACAATTCTTCACAAGTTTTGTTTTTACTATAAAGTGAAATTCTAAATAAAAAAAATACTTTTATATGTCGGAAGTTGAATAACTTGTGAAAATACAGTTTTTTTTCTCATAAAACAAGCAAAAGTGTAACCCACCTTCATGATTTCACCCATGGAACCATAACTTAATTAAGGACACATAATTATATGAAAAATCTTAATTTTAAAAAAATAAATGGTGTACAACATTTTTAACATTGGATAGAGTATGGAAATATGATTAAAAACACCATTGAATAAAAATAAAAATAGATGAAAAAACACTATTGAGAAAAAAATAAAAATAAAAAAATTGAACAATTTGAAAATAAATGAAAATACAAGCATTTAAAAAAAAAATGGAAACCTTATGTATCAGAAAATTTAAAATATCAAAAAACCACCTAAAAAGGGAGGGGGGTGCTACCGGTAGCACCATTTTTTAAAACGGGGTAAAAAACTTGACACCCAAAAAAATGAAAACTATGTGGAGTTCTCGTTAAGTTGGTAACTATGTTCCCTATATCAACACTAGAATATGTTCCTTTGTACATAAATGTATTAACAAGATCTTGAAGTGTACATTAAAGGAGACATAGGGCATGAATTATGGTTTGTTTGAAGAATCATGATTCAATGAAGGGTTTCAATTTAGGTAAAATCTATATAATCACAACAAAACTTAATGGATACCTTCGACACCAAAAATTTGATCAATGATGATAAATGGTACATGTAAATCATTAAAAAGAAGAAGCTATGGTGGGTTGATAGACCAATACTATTTGGAAATTTTCACTTCTCATGCACTCCTAGAGAAACACTCATCCTTGATTTGATCCATGAGGTGGCTTGGCTCTATGATCCCAAAATGAAAATGATCAGCAAATTCCATGCTAGATTACCATTCGTATTGGCACATCAATGATCCATCAAGTCTTCGATATCTTGAAAGAAATTGAATTTTGGAACAAGGGGAAAGTTAAGGCTTGAATCAATAAAGCATCACTTTTATGAACCATTTCCTACAATGATGAGACATAACAGAGGAAGGAAAACAAACCTATTGCATCAATAACTTGTGGAGTGGGATATTCCAAATGATCATGTAGATGCTCAATGAGATTTTTGGAATGATAGATGATGCCATCTATTTGAAGGAGTGTTGTGGGTTATTTGGTGCAATGATGTACCAAATGAACTAAACCAATAGGTAAGATATATTGGTGCAAACAAAAAATAAAAGGGTACAAATGTGTGAGTGATAAAATCCAAGTTAGTTACTTTCCTTGATTTGCACATAAGATAAATATAGAGAAGGAGCTAGAAGGAACTATTTCCTTAAAGAAGGACAAAAATTATTAATTTTGATACTAGTGAAGCATAACGAAATTACAATAGCAAATGACTCACAATATTAGAATACACTTATGCCATGTAACCTTGCATTCATTGAATTTCCTTAACCCATGAGAACCCTCTATTTATAAGTTTTCTTGGAGAATTCTATACATGGGGAAGTGAAGATGTTTCCCAAGTTAGCTCATGCAATTTCCCTTGATAACTCCAATGCCTCATCATAATTGGTGGAAACTACATGCATTGGGTGTTTCCAAGCTAAAAGTTTGCATGGAAACAATGTGGCAATTGCTATATTGTTGAATTTATTACGTAGATGATGTACATAAACTCTATGCGAGTATCAAAGGATTACCCATTTAATATACATGACCCGTAAACTAAGGTGCCATAGTCATGTCTTTGGTCAACTTCATGAATTCTCCATAGGTAACTAAGGCATTTCTCATCTTTCTATGATTCATGTGCCATTGTGTTGGTATATGCCCATAAGTGATGTTCTTGGAGTAAAACCTTTTAATTGCATAAGTAGATAAAAATGATATTATAACAAGGAGTGAGTTTACTTACTCTCTTGCATAATTTAGTTGGATATCAAGATAGATTGGGAAAAGAACATAATGTTTTCAAAATTCATTGGTCCATGTATAATGAGGTCCACAAATCTCTTCTTTTTTTTTATGTATAGCTACATTTTGTGGTTGGTTAGGGTGTTATTGTCACTAGTTTTGATTACAAGGCAATTAAAGAACTAGTTCCTACCTATAGCCTACTTATACCCCAAATTGTGGGCATCGAAGCTCCATCACTACTTTAGGGTGGTCAAGGAAGAAGTCATGGGTCATGGGTTGGTGAATGAGAATACATGATCAACAAGAGGAAAACATGAATATGTTCGAAGCCCATGGTTGGGTCATCTTAGAACAAGTTGGAGCTTGGTTTGAGATGGGTGGGTATTATTATATTCTGGTGTGGGGATTTCCAAACCACTTGACCACTCTTCCAAATTTCATATGTAGCACAATATCCATTTGGGAAGTGTGTTAATAGGTGAGTCTCACCAACCACCACTTTATTGAAACAAAAAGGCCACTCTATATAGGCTATCACATATTTGGCTAAGGGAACACTTCTACAAAGAGAGAGTGGAAGTTGAGGCAAGTGAAACATATACTCTGGACCCTAACTTTATTATCCCTAAACTGACCATTATGACCCACTCCGTCTTATCACCAAATTTTATCAACCAAAGGGATACATCTAGGAAGGAGACTTGATAAAAGAAGAAGACTTCTAATATAAACACTAGAACAAATATTAGTAGATCAATATAGTACCAGATGAGCTAGGGACTGAGTCAACAATAGTACTATATTTGTTGCTTGAAGAGGGTGAGAAGTATAATTTTAGAGAGGATGAAGTACAAACTATCCTAGTTCAATCTGAATCCTATAAAATTTGGGTGAAGAAGCCAATTTTGAATGGGATATGAAACTCTTTGTTGATGTTAACTAATTTATTGAAGAGTTCAAGGTGTAGTATAAATTGGATGAACTAGGTAGATAGGACAAATAGAATTTCAAGGAGTAGTTTTAGGAGGCACTAAAGCACATTAAGCTCACTCAATTCTAGAAGGCAAACCCTAGTAGGTCAAAGAAGATTTATCCAAGATAAGGACTAGGGCATCCTCTAAATGCATGAAAAATAAAAATGCCAAATAGGTACATAAAATTACTAAGGTTATCTTGAAGAGCAAAAAGTAGAAGCAAACACATACAAGGGGTAATTAGAAAGGACTAAGGAAAAGGATTAGTATGGAAATTTGATTGAAATAGCATCATGAAACCAAGGATCTCCTAAGGGGACTTCTATCATAGAGGAGAACCCCAAATAGTAGTAGATAGAATTCACAAGTAGAATCATGAAATAAATAATACTAATTAAGATATGAAAGATGAGTCTGAGAACAACAGGGGACAAAGAACTCCTTCTACTTCGTTGTGTATGAGTTTATAGGAAGTTATATGAATTGTTAAGATAGCTAGAAGGCCAGGTGTCCATGTCCCTTTAGTCCCCAATCTATAGTGTTGAAGTTTCTCTCTTTTTGACCTTTCTAGCATTGTTCCTCTTTAGAGTTTCCTTTTTTTTACTTCTTTACATGTTGGTGGCTATTTTGTGGTAGTTCATAATCCTTGCATGTGAGTGGTAGTTGTTCGTGTTAGTGTGGTGCCCTTCACACCAATAAAAACTCCCATGCACCTACTTATTAATTTCCAAAACAACAAACTCCTCTTATGTAGCATCTTCCCTTTGTAGCATTATTTTGAACTATGCTTCTTTAGCCTCTTCACTAGATATCATGGTCTCTTCAACCCTTCTATATCTTACTTATATTACTCTTTTGCCAATTATTTTGCTTAGATCTAAATCATAGCCTTTTCATGTTTATTTCATATCCATTTAAATCACACCTCCCCATTAGTGGGCTTTTGGTCCCAAAAATATTCCAAGGAAGGATGAGGGAACACTTGGTTTGTCTCATACCATTTATCATTCCTTGGTGTTTGTCCTTTGAAGTCAATTTAACACATTTCTTATTGTCCTATATGGTTCACCCAATTCTTTCTCTATAGAATAATGTATTCTTCCAATTTGTCAAGTACATGTGGTGAAAATTCTTATATGGTGGGAAGAACATATAAATATTCTTATCCATTGAGGAAATATGGCTAAAATAACCTCAAGTACTCCACATTTACCATTGAACTGATCTACATATTTAGAAGAAGTTTCAACCTAAAATCATTCTCATTCACTTGCTTATTAATGTTGAAAGGATTGTATCTCAAGGGCTTAAGTTTCTTGGTTGCTCCTTGTAGGAGTTCCTTATATAGATAAAGCCACACCTTATATCCATCATAGAATTTGTGGTCTTCTTTATTCTAGTCATATCTTTCTTTCTACTACTATTGTTTTTTCTCAAGTTGTTCCTACACTTTCAAGTGTATTTATTTTATCCTTTCTACAAACCTACTCACCTTCCTCTCCTTACACCTCCTGCATTTCTTCCTTTTGTTGTCCATGCACAATGTCAAAAGGTGATGGATGCCATATATATTTGAAGCAAGCTTCAAAGGGAGATTCACTTGTGGAAGGATGGATTTCTATATTATAAGAGTGATGAGTGTATACAAGTGCTCATCCCATGTTTTTGGATGCTTATTCTTATAAACTCTTAGAAATTTACCAAATTCCTATTGACAAAGTTAGTTTGTCCATTGATTTGGGGATGAAAAATAGTAGAGTATCTCATCTTGTTATCCATCCTTTTCCAATGTTCTCTTCAAAATTTTCTAAAAAAATGTTGTCTTGATTAGATATAATAGATCTTGGTAACCCAAAATGTACCCACACATGATTTGAAGAACAAGCCAGATGCTCTGTGTCTTATGATGGCCTTCTTACAAGGAATGAGCACACACATCTTATTGAACTAGTCCACAATCACAAATAAGTAATCATGGCCTTTCTAGGACATGGAAAAACCCATGGAGAGACTTTCCCAAGGTTTGTTCGATATGGGAAATGACATGTACAACCCAAGTTTTCTATTGTTGGGCTTGCTAGTACTGTAAAGAAAAATTCTCACCACCTACTCATCCTTGGCCATAATCATACCTTTACATATTTTCTACTATCTTTGTCATGTCAAAATGCCCATCTATCCTTGAATTGTGAGTTTCTCTCATTAGTTGAATTCTTCTATCTAGTGGTATGCACTTGTCTTCTTGTAAAGCAACCCATTTTGGAGATGGTATTTGTTCCCTTCCAAACCAACAACCATTCTTTCTTTTATTTATTGATAGGTGCATTTCAAATCCTCATCTCTTCAATATTCTTCCCTCAACAAATCATGAGTGAAGGGTTCACATTACATCAACATACCAATGGTTGTAATATTCCTTAGTGGTGTTCATGACAACATGTCTACAAGCTTGTTTGTATCCCCTTTCTTGTACTTGACTAATAAATGGAATCATTGTAGAAATCCCATCCATTTGTAATGCCTCACCTACTACATCTTGCTTTGGCTTTTCAAGTATGGTAATGGATGATGGTTTGTGTGTAATGTGGTCTTCTTCCCTAAGAGATATGTTTCCACTTCTTCATTGCTTTCACAATAGCGAAGAGTTCTTTGTCATATGTGGGGTAGCCCAAAACTGTCACATGAAACAGTTTAGAATAATAACATAACGGTCTCCCTCCTTGCATAAGCATTGCCCATAAAGCATACCCACTTGCATTTGTTTCTAACTCAAATGATTGTTGCAAATTAGGTATTGCTAGAACTGATGCATTATTGATCTTTCTTTTCATCTCTTCAAAGGACCATTGTTGTGGCTTTCCCCAATGGAAAATATTTCCTTTGGTGGTCATGGAGTACAAAGATGTATTTATTGTTGAAAAGTTTACTATAAACTTCCTCAAACATTGAACCGGTCTCGTGAATCTCCTTACCTCTATTAGGTTGGTAGGAATAGTTCATTGGCTTGTGGCTAAAAAATTGTTTGGATCCATCCTCAACTCTCATTCATTGATCGTGTATCCAAGATAAACCAAGGGATCCTTTCCAATCACATTTCTTCAAATTTGCAATTAGCTAATTTGTTTTTAGAGTCTCTAGTACATGTGTAATGTGTGACATGTGCTCTTGCCAACTATTGTTGAATATTAGTATGTCATCTAGATATGTTATCACAAAACAATCAATATAGATATGGATCACACCATTAATCAACGACATGAAATTTGCACGTTCATTGCATAAACCAAAAGGAATTACTAACCACTCATCAAACCCAACCTTGTCTTGAATGTCATCTTCCACACATTTTTTTCTTTGATCCTTACTTGATGGTAACCTAATTTAAAGTCCATCTTGGTGAAGAACTTGGTTTGTTGCAGTTGATCCAACATGTTATCAATCCATGATAGTGGATATATGTTCTTGATGATAACGTTGTTCAAATCACAATATTCAATGCACAATGTCTAGCTTCCATCCTTCTTAGTCACTATAATGATCGGTGAACCACAAGGTCACGTGATAGACCTAATGACTCCCTGCTCTAACAATTGCCACAATTGTTTCTTCACTTCATATTCTTCTAAAATGGACTATATATATAGCCCCAAGTTTGACAATGGTGACTTTGACAACCATTGAATTTCATGCTCAACCTCTCTCTTGGGTGGTAGTCCTTGAGGTTCTTGGAACACCTCCTTGTAGATTTTGGTCAATTGTTGGAGCTGCTAGTATTGCTTTCTATCACATCCTGCTAAGGATGTCTTCATCTCCAATTTTCTACCCTATCTTTGCTATATTTTCTCTCTTAAAAACAACAATACAAATTTCTTAGTGTTTTCAATTAGTCTCCTTGCTTGGTGTGCATCGATTAAAAATAGTTTTGTCTTGATCTTGTGTGCACTTATAGTGAAGGACATCCCATCTTTAATTAATCTGTATTGATTTTTCATTCTCCTAAAGATTTCATCTCTCACATAGAGGTAGGGTATTCCCAATATTATTCCTTACATCCAATGTTACTACATCTTCCTCCACTTCATTTATTAAGTTTTCATTGATGGAAAACGTGAATTTGCAATGTTTGGTCACTCTCAACTCTACATCTTGTGTCACCTATTGTTCCAGATTATTTTTGGCACGAAATGAGAGCAGAGATATAACACAAAAATATACAGATATATTGCAAGAGAGCCAAAAATATAACAGAGATATATCATATATATAACAAGAGGCACAGATATACAGTAATACACAATTTCTATTAATGAGTGAAATTTACAAAATTGTAGAAATACAAAGTGAAAGACTCGCTAGAATGGTGGCAGCTTATCTCTGAGAAGAGATGTGACGGCTACTCACATTCATAAGAAGATGGTTACAATGAGGCTCTAGAGGCTTTTTTAACATAAATAAATACAAAACCCTAACCCCGGAAGATGAAAAGCCAACCGTTTTGTGGACCCCATTTTGGGTAGTTTGGTGTATCGACTTCCCAGGGGTGTAACTTTGGCATACGATCTTCATTTGGGGCACACGATAGCTTGTTGGAAAGGTTTCATTGAGGAGATCCGTTTTGGGGGCTCAATCAAAGCCTTCAACTAGCATTGAGGTGCTTGATCCCAAAAAACTTCATTTAGGCCCTCAAAATGGCCCTGGAAGTTTAGGAACCGAAAAACTACTAAAATAGTAAGTTACCAGAAGATTGTTTTGAGCCATTTGGAATAGGTAGGTGGCCACCGATATCCACCTGGATCAATCCTCCCTCCTTAGGAAAAAATGGTATCCATTGCGTTGAGTGTTCGGGGGAGAGGGAAAAGTGTTTATTGAATTTGCATCTTAATGAGCTACTTGCCTTGCTGGAGAAGTTGCGTTGCTTAGCTTGTCGAAGGTTGTCACGAACTTGTGGCTGGAAGGGTTGGACCTTTCTAACCAATCTAGCTACATGATATGTATGTGTGCGGAAGGAATCTTTACGCTTTGTTGTAATATTGTTGACCTACTTGTGTTGGATAGAAGGTGCTTGGACCGAGGCTGTAGTGGTTGTAGTGTCATTTTGTTCACCTTTTGAATAGATTGTGAAGAAGCTTAATTTTGTCATATGAGATACTACCTTGTGGCACTTTTTAGGTGGGAAAGTTTTTGGAACTACCTCTGGTATCATGTAGAGATGACCCCACAGAGTAACAATAACACTACGAGGTCAAGACTCATAAATAGCATGGCACTTCCACATATATGGTTGGCCCAAAAGAACATCACAGACATCCAACGGAGAAACATAACATAATATCTCATCCTTGAAGAGTTGGATGGTGTATGACAATTGACACTCATTGCTGACACGAAGATCTCGTCCCTGGTAAAGCCACCCGATGTTGTATGGTTGCGGGTTTGGTGTTGTCGACAATATCAACTGTTTGACAACCTCTGATGAGATGAGGTTCTTATGACTTCCACTATCAACAATAAAATGCAGTGGGATCCCTTCACCCACATCTGTGAATGAAAAAGGTCTTCCCCCTCTTCAGGATCTGTTGGTTCTTCTGGTTGAATTGTTGCGGTCGAGACAATAGAAGTGGGGTCTGTGTCGATGATTTGTCTTCTTCCATTGTTTTCTGAATTAGATTTTGAATCCGGGTTCAGATCTTTGTCTTTGATCTCGGCCACCAATGATTGTTTCAAACAAAATTGATCAGTGTTGTGCCAAAGTATTTTGTGGAAATCACAACACTTTCTAGTGTCCTTCGTCTTCACGTGACCCTTCTTTTCCTGTGGCTTGGACTGGTTTTCGGGTGGATGTTTGTTAGGTCCATATTTATCATACTTTTGTTGTTACGGATTTGCAGATCCGAACTCCCATTTGTTCTGGTGCCTAAATTTCTGCACGATTTTGACTGCATATCGATAGGCAGCTCCTAGCGATGAGATATCTAGAAACTCCATTTCAATTTGGATGTATCTGTGTAGAGCCCCCTGGTATTTCATAACCAAATGTCGCTCAGAATGTTTGTTACCCAGCTTGGTGTGCAAGGTATGGAAGGTATTGGTGAACTTCGGCACTGTTTCACCCCTCTCTTGACGAAGCATGGTCCATCTCATGTATTGGTCATCATAGTTACAAACAGGGTAATATTGTTCCTTGACCGCATCCACACAAAAATCCCAAGTGGGCTATGCCCCATACATTCCAAACTCCTTTGTGGAACTTTGCTCCCAGTAAGTTTCCCACCAATGATTGACATGGGGGAGAGATTTAAGGAGTGCAGAGGTGATCTTTTCCCTATCGGAGAAATTGTGAACAAAGAAATAACCTTCTAGTAGATTTAACCATTTTTCTAAGGCATTCGCGTTGATCTGACCTTCAAATATGGAAATATCAAATTTTACTTGTACCTTGAAAGGAGAGGTTCCTCCAAAGTGGCCACTTGATGAAGACGCACTTGTTGTTATCGGCAGGCGTTAAAGGATGTGGGAAAATTCTCCATCATTTCATCCCTTTGTCGCGTGAGAGCTTGCTCAAGCAACAAAGTAATAGAATCTTTTACTCCGACGTTTTTCTTTTCTTCCACCATAGAGGATTTATTGGGCGTGCGAGAGTGATTTTCCTCAAGAGAGACAAACTCGAGAACCAACTTGATATACTCAGACCTCGTCGGGGACATGCACTGAAAAACGATCAAGAGCATCTTTCTTTGATACCACTGATCCGGATTATTTTTTACACGAAATGAGAGCAGATATATAACACATAAATATACAGATATATTGCAAGAGAGCTAATAACATAACAGAGATATATTGGATATATAACAAGAGGCATAGATATACAGTAATACACAATTTCTATTAATGAATGAAATGTACAAAACTGTAGAAATACAGAGTGAAAGACTCGCTAGAATGGTGGCAGCTTATCTCTGAGAAGAGATGTGACCGCTACTCACATTCGCAAGAACATGGTTATAATGAGGCTCTAAAGGCCTTTTTAACATAAAGAAAACCTAAAACCCTAACCCCGGAAGATGAAAAGCCAACAGTTTTGTGGACCTCGTTTTGGGTAGTTTGGTGTATCAACTTCCTAGGGGTGTAACTTTGGCATACGATCTTTGTTTGGGGCACACGAGAGCTCGTTGGAAAGGTATTGTCGAGGAGATTCATTTTGGGGGCTCAATGGCTATCATTGAGGTGATCAATCCCAAAAAAAAATCATTTAAGCCCTCGAAATGGCCCTGGAAGTTTAGGAACCAAAAAACTACTAAAATGGTAAGTTGTCAGAACACTGTGTTGAGCCAATTGGAATAGGTGGGTGGCCACCGATATCCACCTAGATCACCTGTGACAAATATGAAGCTTGGAAGACTAGAGAAGCAAATATGAAAGTAATCATAAAAGGTCAAAGTAAGAAGATAGTGATAAAACATAAACAAAAAAAATAACATGGCGGAAAAGGCTCACTAGCCAACACACTCTAGTATTCACTCCAATGTTACATATTTATAGTACAATGGGTGATGCCACCACATAGAGATATTTGCTCTAGATCCTAAAATCATGCATGATGATTAGGCTAGGCAATCTTAACTAAATCATTAGTCATCACTTGAGGATATATTACTAATATCCTAAATGAATAATACAAATATAGGTGACAATTTAGACTTAGTGATTGGTAAAGGTAAGCCATAGGCTAACAATATCCCCCTCAATCACAAGTCCAATCAATAATACCAACAATAAAGCATAAACTAATATCAATTCCAAGTCTTCATACTGAAACTCCTAAGTTGAGCCTCAATAAAGAACTGCCTGAAAAACCGTCAATCTAGATGTTGAATGGTTCATCTGAAATGAACTCAGAGAGAGCTGAGATATGGAAGTGAACAACTGCAATATCTGAACATTTCCTGATTTCTTGACAATTTGATCATTTCGCCAAGTATTTTAGCTAGAAGAATCTGATGTCTTCTGCTAATTGGTGAACATGTAGTATCACCACTCTACTATCAGTGTATCACTGAAAGTTATCTCTGAATCTGTGGTTTGAGATAACCACTGACCAATTGATACCATGTATCTGATGTTTTTTGGATAACCACTAACCAATTGTGAAACTTTTAGGTGTCCAACAGCATCCCAATGTATAATGTGTATGATTCAATTTCAAGTCATTGAACCATAATCCTGTCAAAGTCTATCATCTCTGGAAAATCTCACTATGTAATCATGTGAGCCAAGATGCATGCAATTTGTTCACTTAATGTAATCTCCAATCTAATGAGAGTGAACCAAGAGAAGTGAATCAGCTTCTAGTCTGACACATCCCTGAAAATGCCTGACAACTCAATCAAATGCCAAGCTACAATGAAGAAGGATCATCTTGTCCTCTGCTAGGTCAAATGACCATCTATGTGAACCAAATGTCCACATCATTGCTCTCAAAATCAAAATTAACATCCAAATTATGTATGATTCAACTTAAACTTATTGAACCATAATTATGCCAAAGTCTGTCATCTACAGACCACAGTTGCCCATTTGGCAAATTTGATGATAGTTGTTGTCGAAACTTTTTGTCTGACAACCATCTTCATCATCAATTCCCCCCTTTGTTAGCTGAAAGGAGAGACCACAAGTGGTTTCATGAACCATCATCACTGGAATTTTGAACTCCCCCCCTTAAGGTGTATGAGAGTTTCATCATTTTACTCCCTCCTTCTATGCTCAAGAGAGTACCATACTTGTTCCATTTGAGTACAACACAAAGTGGGCATGCAGAAAAAACCACATGTTATCTCATCCCGTGAGGGCCATGCTCGAAAGCTACGCCATAAGGGGACCACTTATGTGAGGTACAAAAATGTTATGTGCTGCAAGATTGGTCTTTACTCGAGATTGAATTCTTCGGTAAGACTTATATAGTCGCTTGGCAGTTGATGACGATTACCAAGGATCAATCCACTCATAGTGAATCTTCAATCTTGCAGGTTTCTTCAACGTTGAACATCTGTCTAAAGAATGGTTATGCTTGCCACAATGCTGTTAAGGATGGAGATCAAAACACTAATTCTCCTTGTGACCAACTCGATTACAATGTTGACACTTATCATTCTGATGTTGAACTGGAATAGGTGAAATTGAAGCTTCTTGAAGGAATCCAGCACTATGGAACTTGATTGGTCTGGAATAATCGAGAATATGAAAGGTAACTTCCTTGTCATATCCAAGTCCTGTTCTATTCTTGTTGTAGATGATTTCTTCCCAAGGTCTGATGATGGGCTTGGAAAGTGTATTCTAAACTTGTTGCTTTGAAATCCGTGGAAGTGGATTTATTATATGTTGTTGCAACATTGAAAAGTTTTCTTTACTGAAATCAAAAGAAAACTCTTGAAATGTAGGTTCATGAATAGATTCAACTTCGTCTGAAATTGATTCTGAAGTTGTATCACTGTGTTGTTCCTTCACTGACCGTTGATTAAAAACATCATTATCATCATCATTTTCATTATCATCATAGAGAGGGTTGTGCTGAACAAAAACTAGTTCAGAACACTTCACTCATAGTTGATTTTTGAGATCCATGATTTCATCATTTAATAGTTGGGATAGAGATTGAAGAAGTCTAACTTTAGCTTGCGTCACTTGCAAACAAGTTATCACTGACTAAAGAGTTTCTTTGTTCAATATTATTGTGTTGTCTTTAGTAGTGTTTATTAGAGTGTTCATAAACTCTAATAATTCATGACTTCTAGCCATTTCAAAAACACTAAATGAGGTCTCCTTGTGCAGGTAGATCCCGATTACAATTTGACTCGACAGAAGAAGGCTTATCTGCAACTCGCTCACTTGAATCACTCGCTTGAATTTGTTTCACGATCGCTTGTACTCATTTGAATTTGTTTCAAGGAATGCACTCGCTTATACTTTCACACTCACTTGAAGTTGCTCGCTTATACTTTCACACTCACTTGAAGTTGCTCGCTTGAAGTTGCTTCTAGGAAGTTGAGGATGTCGGTTACCAACGAAAATGCATCCCAAAGTATTACAATGATTTGAGTTTTAACCACTCAACCTATAGACTCATGAATATAATGACACAAGCAAGTTGTGGGTGTCGGGTTCAACCGAGAATGCACCCGAAAATTACAATTTAATGTGATTTTAATAGTGACACTTACAAATAAACTATTGCAAGTACAATTCAACTTGATAAGTAATCTTACAACAAACATTTTTTGCAAGTTACAATTGAATTTCAAATGTTGCATAATGTGTTGAGTTCAAATACTTTGATTTTTCCATTGCTGATGTGGTTGAGGACTTGAATGTTTGAGAATTCTCTTCGTAGATGCTTGATCATATTTTCTTTGATTGCTTGTACTTCACTAACGTTAATTGTGTGCTTGAATTAACTTGCTTGGAAGGCCATGTGTGTATCGCCGTATGACAAATTGTAAGTGTAGTTATGTCAAAACTAGACATAAAACATTACATAAAACAACCATGAAAATATTCACCACCACACATAATGCCAATGTCCTTAAACCCCCTTATTCAATTTCAGAACAGGTCTAGAATGATAACGACCACCAAAAAAAATTGATTTTATTATGTTATCTTGTAATGACTAAAACATTCACTCAAATACAAGTTTGAAGATCTCAATGATCTTCATGTCCCGAATACCATGGACCGTGTTTGATTGTCTTACATCACTTGGACTTTAAAGTATTTAGGAATTACAATTGTCTTTTGCAAATACACTTAGGAATTTTAAAAATTACTCAACATCTCCACCAAATTCACCCCATTTATTCATCCCTTTAACCAAAAGGCAAGATAAACTAATATCATTTTGTTTGACAAAATATCAGCTTGAGCTACTCTCTTTCAATGCTTTCCAATTTTTTTTTTGAATTGTTTGCTTCCACATGAAAAATGATGACACTTTCACATGCCTATTACACAAGACTTTTTCAAACTTGTACATTTGAATCTACATCAAATATTCAATCATCGCTCATAGCCAGCGAACTCCAACACGACTCCCATGGAAAATTATGTAGCAGAGAAATCACTCCACCAATCAATACCCGCAACATCGTCTAGATCTGCGGCTGCAATCCACTTCTCAAAATCTTCACGACAAGCGAATTTCCTCTCAAGATGGTTCTTGAACAACCACCAGGATCCATTTCAGAGTCATAACCATGTTGTATTTGCTCTTATCGCTGATAAATTGGATGCTCTTGAACTGTTCCACGTCAAGATAAGGAATAATTTCCTTCTCTTTTTTATTTTTTTCCTCGACTCCAGACTTAGCAACACTGTTGTGTTGCCTCTATTTCGGCGGATTAGAAGGCTCATGACGCTCAGAAATATGAAGCCGATTATCACCACTTTGGGTAGCACACCGTTTCCCAGAGACAATACACAGAGACCTCCGCCCTTTCGACGCCTGAAGGTGAAGATGACGGTTCTGGTGCAATCCTTCAAAAATCGCTCAACCTCTAACCTTTTCTCCCAAACCTTGCTCTAAGCGCGGAGCCCAGTGAGAAAATCGTGACCCTGACAATAAAAGCACAGCAAACGCCGACGTGCAGAGGAATGCGGGTCCCCAGTGACTTTAATATGTATAATTCCGCATTTTTCTCCTCGTTCATCACAGTCTGAGTGATTCATGGAAGTAATTGAAGAAAAAAAAAATAATGAAATGAGGCCATCGTTGGAGCTTCAGGAACAAGCATTGGGATCACAATGAAATAATCGCAGGAGAGAATTTGTAGGTGCATCGTGTTGTCCCTGCTATTGCTCTCGTCCCTCGCCCTGCTGAGCGTTCATGTCGGTTTTCCCTCTGCGTTTCCAGATCAAAAAAAAAAACACCCACGAAGGGATTTACAATCATATGAGGGATGTATGGGGAATTACCCGATCAGATAAACTGGGGATCCGAGGACGCATTGAATCTGAATTCAACAGAATCCGAATCTAGATCTGTACTCTATAACTTACTGTCACAAGTTTTGGGGATCGATTATATTTTCATAACTTACAGGTTTTTGGAAATATTGTGCTTCTATCTTGGAAGTCGCCTGGATTTTTTCTATTATTTGCTCAGGTATAGAAATTTATCTCAAATTGCAAGCACATGGATTTTGGAATAAAAAATCATTCAACAACGTAGATCTAGGCCTAAATTGTTTGACAATTGCTCGATGACATTGATGGCCGCCTACTATACACGCCGATGTGGATCTTGGAATGAGGATAATGTGAGGACAGTAATGAAAACTTGGTTCTCAGGGCGTGGGGATAATAGATTGAATCGACGATAGAAACTAGTAAGCATACGACAAGGGTGAATCACCAAAGATAATTTTGTAGACGAAGGCGATGATTACGTGTTAGATAAAAATCATAAGGCTATCAATATCCCAAGTTCTGACTGTGAATAATCTGCAGATCTAGGAGTTGCAGAAAGATTTCTGTAGATATACAAAATATTCATAATGCTCAACATATCTCACCTATTGGTTATTGATTGTCCAGATCGCAAATTAGATTTGTGATGTCCATATCACCGGTTGCTTTGATTTCTCGTTGGCCATACCAGATTGCGTGAAGGTGGAAGAGTGGTCCCTCGAACACCAAATCGCTTCAACTCTAGTTGCTTCTCTTTTACTAGATGCTCATTACGCCGA
This sequence comes from Picea mariana, assembly GCA_032191745.1. Taxonomy (NCBI): domain Eukaryota; kingdom Viridiplantae; phylum Streptophyta; class Pinopsida; order Pinales; family Pinaceae; genus Picea; species Picea mariana. Next base: position 375,145 of record JASDQU010307465.1, read on the forward strand.
AAGGCGTATACCTATTGACAATGGGCAGAATTAATCACCTTTTAATCATAAATTTCAATCTTACGGTTCATAATTGAAGATGCTGGCATATTCTTCGTCGTCCTCTCTAATCAATGGATGAGATTTTGATAAATTAACTTCCGCTCATTTATAAAGACTTCCGTTTACGTGATTACTTTTTCACATTTACTAAATCAAATTAAAAAATTACTTGCTCATCACCAAATTGCCACGTTCAGTAATTAACAAATAACAATAGCGATTAAGAAACTGGACAAATGCGTATCGGCGCGTGGATGTAAATTACTGCGCGTGGATGTAAAACGTTTTACAGTGCGCCGTCATTTTTAAACCCAGGCGGATGCTTATGGCCGCGTGGAAAATTGGCCGCACCTTACCTTCGCTTCCCGGCCGCGTATCCTCCACGCACGCCACCCGTCATTCAAATGGTCCCTGCTCTCAGAAGCCATTCAATATCTTTCGGCGTTTTTCAGCCGCGATTTAGAGGCTGCGCTAGTCTTAATATCATAGGATACACCTTAGATCTCATGGAAGACTACCATGGATATCAAGACTAATAGGCCCTTAAGAACAAAGAAGCTCTGATACCAATTGTTAAAACATAAACAAGAACAACAACATGGCGGAAAAGGCTCACTAGCCAACACACTCTAGTATTCATTCCAATGTTACATATTTATAGTACAATGGGTGATGCCACCTCATAGAGAGATTTGCTCTAGATCCTAAAATCATGCATGATGACTAGGCTAGGCAATCTTAACTAAAACATTAGTCATCACTTGAGGATATATTACTAATATCCTAAATGAATAATACAAATATAGGTGACAATTTAGACTTAGTGATTGGTAAAGGTAAGCCATAGGTTAACAGATAGAGGAATGTGATGCAAAATTTGGTCTTCTCTATGAATTCGTGTTGGGTTTAGCTAGGAATTTGGGCTCTCATGGAGGTATGCCACTTAATGCTTTCATTGGTTGTATCACCTAGCGGGGAGAGTAAGAAATAGTCCAACAAGGAAATAGCCAACAAGGCTAGGTGGACATGGAACCCTGCAACAAGCATCTCTAGCAGCCACCACCCGATCTGTCAGAGCATAGGGATAAAAAATATTTTGAAAATGAAAACTAAACATACCTCTCACCTTGGAAGGGTCCTAATAAAGAGAACCACCTACCCTATGCAGACCAAGCACGTTGTAAACAACCACCTTCCTCTTGAGGATTGAAGAAGAATTTGGAGCCTTAAACTTTGTCCTAGATCCACTGAAGATAGATGAAACAAGTAGATTTGGATCCCACTCACAAGCCAACCATCAAAAATTAAGCTTTATTTGGGCATGAATTCACTTAAATTGTGTTTCTTCTCTTCAATTCTTTTCTCTATCCCTCCCATTTCTACACATATCACTATACACATTCCTGACCCTCAACAATATGCATCTCACACCTCTAGATTCCTTTGCACAAGCTTGGATTTTCACAAATTTTCGAGCATTCAGAATGGCCATGGGAGTTGGTCATCTTTTCAAGCCTAAGACAAACTAACCAACTAGCTTCTAAGACTATGAGTTGTTTCTAGACTTGAACCAAATCACAAATGCACTAGAGATTTCTTATCCTCTATAACCAAAAGACAAAGAAAGGATCGAAGCCTGCTATAAAGAACAAATTATAATTGCTCTCAATGTTACACCACATGTGTTAACCCATCCCATTTTCGTATGGAAGATAAATTACACAACCCACAACATATGGCATGCAAGTACATAAGGAGATAGATCTTTAAGTGTTTGCTTGAACCTCTCCATTGACACACTCCACCTATCCTGTGTGGACATATGCTTCATTCTAGGTATTAAGCATGATAAATGAATCATGGGAGGTGGAAATGAACTTGAACCCCCCTACCCCTCCCCCCATATTCTTATCCCCTTCTTGGTATTCTTATAATTCCAGATTGAATATTTCATGCTACTTTTTGTCAATCTTTGAGCTTTGATAACCGACGTACTCAACTAAGAATCTTGGGGCAACGAATGGTAAAACATATGACATGCTACTTTCTGCCAATCTTTGAGCTCTGATAACCAACGTACTGAACTAAGAATCTTGGGGCAACGAATGGTAAAACATATGACAAATAATTGTTGTGGAATCACTGCAATCTGATTTATCCCTTCATGTTTTATAATCAACATCTCTTGCAACAATAGTGTTCCGATTTATCCCTTCATGTTTTATAATCAACATCTCTTGCAACAATAGTGTCTTGCAACAATAGTGTTGGACAAGTAATCTTTGTGATTGTGTTTATTGTAACATTAATGTAAATATGAAGAGTCATAGATAATAAGAAGCGTTTATGGAAGACAAACAACCATTTAGGGTCATCACTTAATCTTTGTGATTGTGTTTATTGTAACATTAATGTAAATATGAAGAGTCATAGATAATAAGAAGCGTCTATGAAAAACAAACAACCATTTAGGGTCATCACTTATAGGGTCATCACTTATGAAAAACAAACAACCATTTTACTTGTATTTATTCACCTATCTAGCTGATGTGAACGCATCAAGTGTGGAGTTACTTTTTTGTCATCCTGACTAGATTCCATAGATTGTTCCCCAGCCTCTTGAAACGTCCTGTGTCCCATGGTCGACTCCAATTTAGGTTACAAAATGAAGCGAAGCTATTGGGTCGTACAATAAACCCTAGCCAGGTTTTAGGCAACCAAATCTCCTCACATTTTCTTTTTGATCCCTAATCTCCGGAACTCTCCTTTGGCCCCTGGCCCCTCATACGCTGCTCTCGACTCACCGTATTACGAGATATCTAATCCAGGCGATCACTAATCACTGTATTCTTCTATGGTTCAAACAAATTAAGAAGGGCAACGTCCGGTCCAACATTTGGTTTGCTTCCCCGTCACTGCACTCTATTCACACATACCTACGACTGGTGCCTTACTTGTGTGTTGATGGGATCCTCTTAATTTATACTCCGGCCATTTCAATTCCAAACTTGAAATATCACAAGCATTTACTCCATCCCTTTTGTTCTCTCTTTTCAGTCCACACACTTGTTGCTTCAGCATATGGTATAGGCTTTCCAGTTGGGACATACGAACCCTGCGGTTGAAAGGAAACCACGAGGAGCCGATAGGCGAGGGTAGACGCGAAAGAGAGCCAGAAAGACGAAGACGAAGCCTCCTCATCCCGTGGCGTTCCACATGCGACACAGATTCGAGAGTTGGGCCCAGAAGCAGCGAAGCCCTGCATTTATGGCATCGAAATGGTCCGGATCCTGCATGTACAGTGTGAGAGAACCCTGGACCTCCCGTCAACAGCTACACCTCAGATAACTCGCCCCTCGACCTCTATCATAAGATGACCGCTGTGGGAAATCACCCATTGGTCGTGAACGCCCCAACGACTTAAAGTTTCGTTTCCACAACCTCTTTGGCATAGTTCTCACTCGCAGAATAGACGGGACCTTCTCCTCCTGGCAAACAATCGTCTACCACTCTCCCAGCGACAGTCATCTACCAGAATCAAAGGCCAGATCATACCAAATAATAAGTGGCAAATACTAATCAAGAAAATTCGTGAGACGTAGCTCGAAATCTACCTTAATTGCCTGACATATCAAATTAGTCACGGGTGAAGCCTAGAACTCTCTTGGTTCCATAGTTTATTTTCATTGATGCACTCTGATTGTATTATTGAGCAGTGTAATATTATTGATACAGTAGCATTGTATTCTTGGTCCCATAGTAAGAAAATTTTGGTTCTTAGTGGTGCAACTTCATTGTATTTTCATTACTTTGCTGTGTGCGTGAAGACAAAAGACAATGCATTTTCTTGTATCAGCAAGTACATCTGCTTGTGGGGCTTCCATTACTCCAGCAAGTACATCTGCTTGTGGAGCTTCCATTATTCCAGTTTCTGGACAGCATAGAGGCAATAAAAGAAGACATGGAAAGAAGAACCTCAGAGGAAGGGGGTTGGCATAATTCCCGAGAAAAATCTGACATTCATTGTACCCATTGCGGAATGAATGGATCACATCAAGCGACTGATTGCATAGTTCCATGGGAGAAGATCAAAGAAGACAGAAATAAAACTTCAAAATCAGTGGAAGGTAAAGCACTTGTTCATTATGTTGTTGCATATTGCAATATAGGAGTAACTTAAGATCTATTTAATACTTCATTTGTTTCTTGGGGAGATGTGTGGCTTCTTGACACAAGCACAACCTCCCACGTGACATTTCCAAGAGATTTCTTCAAAGACTTCGATGACAATGTAGATGGCGTAGTGTACTTCATAGACAGAGCAAGTCTCAAACCTTCGGGAATGGGCACCATCAGGCTTAAGTTGCATGGACTCTCAGATTTTCTTCTGCACAATGTACTCTATCTTCCTGAGCTGCAAAGAAACTTGTTGTCCCTTAGGCACATTAGACATCAAGACCACTATGTTCATATGTCTGGTTGCAAAGTTGAGATAAGGAAGGATTCTGACAACATGGTTGTCTTAATCAGAGTAGAAGATGGAAGACTATTGAAGTTGAATGGGACATCTGCCCATACACATATTGTTGCATACCTCTCTCATCATGACTCGGGTATAATGTCATCTAGTCTTTTGTGGCATGCTAAATTCGGCCATATTAATTATGACAGTCTTTGTTTGTTAAAAAGGAATGGTGTTTTTGGTTTTCCTACTATTCCTAGGGAATTGAAACAAATGGAAACAAATATATCATAACTTTTATTGATGATTACACCAGAATGTGTTGGGTGTACTTGTTGAAAGATGAATCACAAGTTTTTGAATCATTTAAAAATTTTCATGCATGGATTCAAAATAAAGCTCGATCTCGTATTGGCTCTCTTTGAACCGATAATCGAATAGAATATACATCTAATGAATTTGAAAGCTACCTTTGCTAACATGGGATCAAACATCAAACCACAATTCCATACAACCCACAAAAGAACAATGTGGTTGAACGAATGAACATGACACTCCTAAATATCGTTTGTTCCATGTTGCTTTCCAAGAATGTTAAATTGATTTTTTGGGCTGATGTAGTTATATGTGCAGTTTATGTCAAAAACATGTGTCCATCTCATGCTCTTAAAAAAAAATACTCCTTATGAAATGTGGTATGGCCACATTCCTTCGGTGAGGCATCTCAGGGTCTTTGGTTCCACCTGCTATGCATTGATTCCTAAAGAGCAAAGAAGCAAGGTTGATGCAAGGAGTCGGAGGTGCATCTTCTTGGGGTACTCAAATACCACCAAGGGGTATCGCATTTACAATGAGACAAACAAGAAATTTGTCCTTTCTAGAGATGTGATCTTTCTTGAATCCACCAAGAAAGATGAAATTGTTGAGAGGCATCTTAATCATTTGGACAGATTCACTCGTGTAAAGACATATCATGAATTTGCTTATGAGATTCCACATCTTGAAGGGGAGATCCCTATCTTGGGTCAATCTCTGGAATCTCCTTATGAAGCACCATCTTCCCCTCATAAAGAAGTTCCTATCACTTCATCAGAACCTGAGGTTCAGTTGGATGATGTGATCGAGAGGATTGAAAATTTTAGGCTTGATGAGAACTCAACACCATCTCAATCAACTGAGCAACCCGAACCATCTCATAAAGTTCCAACAAAATGGCTCACAAAAACACTTGAAAGTGTTCATCATAATGAGATGGAAAGACAAGAACCATATTGTTTGCAAAACAAGATAGAGGTAATGTAGATAATTCAAACTCAAGTGATGTAGATGACATGGATGTTTCATATGATTGTGAGTTAAATTTATCTACTAACCTTGAACCAACTTCCTTTAAAGAAGTCACTTATCATCATGAATGGAAAGAATCCATGCAAAAGGAATATGATGCTCTCATCAAGAATGGGACATGGAAGTTGGTGGACCCTCCATTTGGAACCAAACCAATCGGCTACAAGTGGGTATTCAAGAACAAGTATAGAGCAGATGGTTCACTTGACAAGCACAAAGCAAGGATCGTGGCAAAAGGATTTGCACAAAAAGGTGTTGATTATGAGAAGACTTTTTCCCCACAACAAAATGGGCTACCAACCGCACTCTATTTTCAATGCCACACAAAATGGATGGAAAATTCATCAAATGAATATGAAAATTGTTTTCTTGAATGGAGACTTGAAAGAGAATGTTTTCATGTCTCAACCAAAAGTCTTTGTTGTGAAGGGACAAGAACATAAGGTATGCAAGCTCATCAAATCCTTATATGGATTGAGACAAGCACCACGAGCATGGTATGAAAAGTTAATTAAGCATCTTCTGAAACTAAATTTCGAGCATTTCAATCTTAACGAAGAAACTTTGTTTGTCAAGAAAGTTGGAAAAATTGTTGTATATATTGTAGTATATGTAGATGATCTATTTATAAAAGGAAACAGTGAGAACTACATTGCATCCATAAAGAAAGAGTTGAAGAAAGGCTTTGAAATGATAGATTTGGGACATCTTCACTACTATTTGGGCATCAAAGTGATTCAAAATCCAAAGTGCATATTCATCTCTCAGAAGAAATACATTAGAGCACTGTTGAACAAGTTTGGCATGGCTAAGTGCAATCTTGTTTCTACTCCAATGGAACAGAATTTGCAACTCACATCAAAAGAGGGGAATGAATTTGAGGATGCAACCAAGTATAGACAACTTATGGGAAGTCTTATCTATCTTACTATCACGAGACCAGACATTTCATTTGTTGTTGGGATTCTTCCCAGGTTCATGCAAAATTCTTGCGAAGGACATTGATCTAATGTAAAAAGAGTTCTGAAATACTTGAAAGGAACTCAAGATTTTGGACGCAAGTACTCTAAGGTGGATGACTTCAACCTGATCGGATATTCTGACTCCGACTTTGACGGAGATAAGGGAAATGGAGTATCAACTTCAAGCTATCTCATGAGTCTTGGATCAACAGTTGTCTCCTAGAGATCACGCAAACAGTCAGTTCCAACATATTCCACAACAGAGGCATAATATGTGGCAGTTGCAGAAGCAACAAAGGAGATTCTATGGCTCAGGAAAATATTTGAAGATTTGTAGGAGAAACAAGTGAATTCTACTCATCTTCTAGTTGACAATACTTATGCAATCAAGTTGGCCAAGAACCCCAGATTCCATGATCAAACTAAGCACATCAACAAAAAGTACCACCTGATTCGACATCATGTAGAGGCCAAGACTATTCACTTAAGACATTGTTCCACAAATGAGAAAATTGCAGACATCTTCACCAAAGTGTTTGGAAGAGAAATTTTTGAGAAGTTCAGAATGATGCTTGGACACACACACACCCCTTAGGATTAGGGGGGGGAATGCTGGACACATAATCCTTGTGATTGTGTTTATTGTAACATTAATGTAAATATGAATAGTGATATGTGATAGGAAGTGTCATCTGTTATGGAAGACAAACAATTATTTTACTTGTATCTAATCGCCTATCTAGTTTATGCAAATGCATAAAGTGTGGAGCTACTTTTCTGCCATCCTTGGCCTGACAAATACGAATGCTTCTACTTTATTATTGTTGGTCTCTCCCAATCCCCAAGCCTCCCTTGTTTTGTAAAAATATTTTATAAAGAAACTTTAATATGAAAAAATGGGATAAGGAGAGAGATTACTAAAATTAAAAAGGAGATAAATTGATAAGATATAATGAAAAGAAACTAGAAATAAATAAGAAAGAAAAGTTCAACAAGATGAAATTGATGAATAACGAAAAATTCCCAAAGAGTTTCTAGTCAGAGATAAAGAATGAGAAGAGGTTAATTTAAAGAGGGAAAAAATAGAAGAATAATTGGACAAGATGAGAGAAGGCCCAAGTGGGTCAATGGGGGAGGTGGGGGTAGAAGGAAACAAGAGGGATTAATGACGAAAATATGGATAATGGGCTTCTAAGAGTGGCTAACTTTGTAACCACCTTCACGTTTAATATTCTTAGGATGATTTTTTATTTCATGTGCTTCTCTGATTAAAGAAGAGGAGTCGTGGGGAGTTAGCACTAAGATTTTGGTTTGATTAAAACAAATAACGTGTTTGGTGTTATGGGAATGCTCAACGATAACAATTTAGTAAGGCAATTATGAAGAGTATTAACGGTATGTTCTTTTAAAAGAATTTAGATAGATTTACTAGTTTGGAAAATATAGGATTTTCCATGGGAGTAGGGGATCTGGTAAACACCTTAAGAAAGCATGAAGTCAAATTTATCTTTAATGCTTCTAATAAATTTAAGTATTTTTTATATTAGCATTATAATTTAATAATTAGTCATGAATATATAATAAATAAAAAGCGTGCATAGATCAATACAATCAATATTTGGTAAATATAATTGTTATATAA
>JASDQU010307466.1:71476-84588 GCA_032191745.1 Picea mariana
AATATCACTTCTTACGAGAACAAGTGCTTGAGCAAAAGGTGAAATTGGAGTATGTTCCCTCCAAAGAACAAGTCGTTGATATATTTACCAAACCTCTACCCAGGGAAGCGTTCGAATATCTCCGACAAAAACTGGGAGTAGTCTCTGCCATGCAGAGGATCAGGTCTACTTAAGTACAGAAGCGCAGCATGATCTCAGGGGGAGCATGGTATTGTTTACTCTTTGCCATTGATGTCAAAGGGGGAGGAGATAACAGAGGAAGAGTATTGCCATCAATGACAAAGGGGGAGATTGTTGGAAATATTGTCATTGATGGAAAAGGAAGAACAAGAGTTTTCATGTAAGAAAATTAGTGTATGGTTGCGTTTTGGATGGGTGCATATGATCGCTGAAGAGGGTCGTCGACAGTCATCAGATCTGCAGAAGCTGCGAGGGAGATAAGCCATCGGGAGATCGGATTTCTCAAGGTTGTGAGAACTGGGACATTGAAAGTCTCAAAATCCCGACATAATCGGGACTGTCCAATTGGAGAGGACGCGTGGCAGCGATCGAGCGCCACCGGGAGAAGCTCGATGGGAGGCTTCATCGAAGAATCGGGGATCGAGACTTTGAAATGTCCAAATCACTTGACAACGAAAACCCCGAAATCACGAAATGCAATTTCTCGATAAAGCAAATAGCGTGTGGGCCACCCTGGAGGACAGGTGGCAGGTGCTTCATCGGAGAATCGGGAATCAGAGTTTCACGAGTCCCGTGTTCAATTACAACAAAAACCCCAAAATCGCGATGAAAGAAATCCCGATTGAATCTGGACCGTCAAATCCAGAAATGATCAGGACCGTTGATCACAGCTCGTATCCGAATTTTGGGGATCGCGAATTCAAAAGGGCAAGAACACACTGCAACAGAAACTCCGAAATCGTGAAACGCGATATTGCGATTCAATCGCAACCGTTGAGTCAAGATCGCATCTGGATCGTTGATTTTCTTCAATGGAGAATCGGGGATTCCGTAGGCATGTGCATGGTGACATCGAAAATGCCGAAACCCCAATGAGAGGTTTGACCGAGGTCATGTGTTGAAAGTCATATGGGCCAAGGCCTATAGCCAGCAGGGCTAACACGTGGAACAGAGCGCCGAGATTTGGACGATCGAGAATCCCACAGGTGTATGCATTGAGGCATCACAAACCCCGTAGCCCCGACGGGGTAAGGTAGTGGTCACGGAGTGTGGTCACATTGGCCAGGGCCTAGCCAGGAGGGCTAGCACACAAAGAACGCATCAGGTCTTTTAATGCATGAAACCTCGATGGAGGAGTGTATGGTGGCGGTCACGTGATGGCAGGTCACATGGACCATTGAGTAACCAGAAGGGGCTAAAGCTCGGGGAAGGAGCACATCGGGAATCGAGATTTGTAAGAGAAAAGAGCAATGAACACCAAGAATGATGAAAACCCGAAAGGCGCGCGTAGGTTTAATTCAAATTTTTACAGAGCTATAAATATGGACCCAGGGCAATAGGGATTGATGTAACGGTGAATGCTTTTCACCCATGGTTTTAAGAAGGGGTCAATGCCCATTTTCGAAGCGTAGATTGGCAGGGCAGAGTAGAGCGGTTGCTGTAGTCATTCGTGCAGGCTGCAGGGAAGGTTTGAGATGGGAGGAACCTCATTGGGGCTTTTGGGTGACAGATCTACATTGACAGAGAGTTCTCTGCAGTGGTTTTAGCAACTAGAAGAGCAGAGGCATCATCTCCAGGTTTATTGTCTTGTTTAATAAGTGTTTAGGAGACTTTTTGCAATTGTCTTGCAGTCAGTAAATCTGTGTTTTCTTTAAAGATAATTGCAGTTGTTGTCATAGCCACTAGAAAATTGTGTAATGATGTGATTTCGAGATACAAGTCTTAATAAGATGCCAGAACTGTCTCTTCTAGAAGAAGATGATGGCCAGAACATAGAACACAGGTGAATCCAGGGTTGAAACTACCTGATCCAGTGTGAAAATAGATGAAACGCGGTCAGCAGTGAGTCTGAGGGTTAAAGCCTTCAGTAGAAGCATTCTACTAGTAGAAACTAGTGCTATCTTCAGGGGGTTGAAGCTCCCTTCCAGGAAAGGCTGGTAAACGAGAGAAGGTTGCAGCCTTCTGCAGGTAGAAGCCTGCGTACTAGTATGAGTCTGCACTAGTACAATGTTGTAAAATGTTTTCTTAATAATAATCATTGAAGATAGAGACAACAACAACGGTGGTTTTCTCCCGATTTGGGTTTCCACCTTAAATCCTGGTGTTCATGTGACTTACTCATGTGTGTTGGTTTATTTGTTATTTACTGCATTAAATTACTGCTTAATAGACATCTGATGAATGAACAAATTCATAATAAGATCTCTGAATGCAATCTTGTTTTCTTAAGACAGTACAATAGCTAGTCTCTACAAAGTAGCCTAAGGTTTTCAGTGAAAGAAAAGAGAAAATTAATTGATTGCTTGAAATACCGATTCACCCCCCCTCTCAGTATTTCTCAACAGATTTCCCATGATGTATTTACATTTGGGATTGAAAAGGAGGATCGGGAGATCGTTCCTTTTTTGCAAGATCAAGAAGCTTGGTGCTCACCCAGCTTTAACGACTATTCAGTTGAGAAGCAGCAGAGCCCCACATCACACATTGATGACCTGGGTAGCAGCCAGCCCATGTATGACAGCTATGAATTAGGTTCTGAGCTGGACACCTAGAACCTCCAAGAAAAGACTGTAGAGCCTTCTCCTCTGTTCACAAATGAAATACAATGTGAGGAAATCAGCCCCCCTGAGCAACAAATTGAAAAGCAGAGCTTTCCCATAGGTCCTATCTATGATGATTATGAATTTGGCCCTTGGGAGAGCCTAGAAGAGGCACCCGAAGAACTAGAGGAGCAGTCGAAGATGCAGTTTATACATTGCGCAGAGCCAGTCAGCGAGCAGCCACCGCCTGAGATCAATCAGCCTACGTCAGTTGTCCACCCACCTGTGCTTACCATAGATATTCAACCACACATCCACAACTATTTAGCAGAGGAGGCTGTCTGTCGCCAATTTTCTGGAGTTTTCCACTGGTCCTATGAGCCTGTGAAGGAATACATGCAGTTGCATTTCCTTCATAAATTGGAGCTGCCCTATTTCATCTCAACTTCAGCCTGTAAGGAGGAGTTGAAGAGCGTAACCGTTCTGATGTCATGGTTACACCACCTGTTTGTAATCATCGACAGAAGGAAGGAGCTTCCATTCAGGAAGTTACTTGATTGGCTTTGGTGGAAATTTGCTTTCACCTAGCCTCATGTACAAAGTATATTAGTATTAGGCTGTACATAAATAAGCTCCTTTGAGCATGTATGTTTATTTTGTTCGCTTTTATTTTTCGGCCTGTATTTTCAGCAGCGGGATGTTTTGAGCATGACTCCGTAGCCCAACAGCAAGGCACTGAAGCTGCGGAAGGAGTTCTTAGAGCATCACAGGGACGACTCTATCCCCCATGGAGCCTAATGTTAGTGATAAATGTTGTCATGGGCTCGAGAGCATTCGGGTCTGCAAGTTGCATGAAATGATCAAGCGCACCACAGGAGAATCCTTGTTTTTCCAAGTAGCAGGTCAAGCGAGCGGGAAAAATGTCATCGGCAGCGTCCAGGTTCTATTTTTGTGAAGCAGATCGACGGTCGGTGGGTAATTGTAGTCAGCCAAGTCACACCAAGTATAGCGCAGATGTTGTTAAAGAAGTCCCAAGGTATTGGCATTAGGGTTCATGAGTTGCGAAGTGCTGAGGTTTGTGTGAAAGTGTGGCAGAGCATAAAGTGGGACCGCGTGGTCAACGGGTGGACACGCGTTGGCTGGAGACAAAGTTAGCATTCCGTTGAATTCTCGCATCTCGGGGACTCACGAAATAGGAGGGTGAAAACTCGACGGTTCAACTGGAGAGGTTGCGAGGTCGCGAGGACTCGGGCCCACAGTATCACCAAAGTTTTTTCAGCCATCCATCCAGAGGGGACACCTGGCAACAAGCAGAGCCATCTCGATGCCTCGCTCATCGCGACTCCAACACACAAGAAACAACTCTATCATATCCCTAGACGCAAAGTGTCGAAGCTCCTGAGTATATCTTCTCGGCCACTCTCTGAGGAAGCAGTTAATGAAAATCAAGAGGGTGGTTGAAGCCTCTCTTCATTCATTAAGTGTGAAGTATGGAGGGTTTGGTAAGCGGTCCGCTTGAGAGGGTCCTGCGTACCCATTCTTTCAGAAAAGTCATGTCGAGTCCTCGACTAGTCGGAGGAAGTCTGAACACGCTAGCTCGGCACTTAATGGCTCAGCTACTCCCTTTGCTGAAGCCACGCACAGATTAAGATGACGTGTGTCATAGGCACACGATCGTCCAGTCTGCATGCGCAGACTGTCAGAAGACATGCAGATGCAATGTTATTAATGCAGTATCTCGTTTTCGCTGTTGTTTTTTGTTTTGAGTATATGTAGGTGTTTTCGCCATTTTTGTAAGCATCGATGGTAGAGAAGAGCTCCCTACTGTAAAGTTTAATAGGCATTCTAGTTTGTTGGATATGCATCTGTATATGAGATATCTTGTTTTATGACAGACAGTTTTTCTCACTCCATCTATTTTCATCTCATGCTAAGAGAATTCGTGATAGACTGAGTCACGCGAATCATTGCAGTTCTGTTGTGATAAATGATTTATCATTGCATTATTGTATTCTCTGGTTTTCTATATTTAAGTGCAAGAAGACCTTGTGTTTGGATGCCTTCTTCTACAGTCTATTAGGAACATGTCGTTTATAACAGACCCTCGCACTCTTCCCATATAATTCCTCCGTCTGTTCACCCTTTATTACAACTCACTGTCTGAAGTTTATAAAGACCTCACTCGCCTATGCATGCCTGGCCTAGTTTGGAGTTGGAATGATATCGTTTTGATTTGGCTTCCATTCGGTCACCCCATCTAAAAACAAACCGTGACATCAAACTGATGGGCGTCGGGCTCTGCTCCTGCAAGCAATCCAGGAGTGACTTCCGTCGCCAACACGTGTCATGGTTTCTCCCAATGTCTTCTCGATCTGAAGAGGAAGAGATGGGATTTCAGCTTCTTTACTTTTCTCAGAGGTACTTGGCTTACTGTAGTCATGTGCTCTAGTCATTATCAAGGCATTACCTTTCACCATATACACATTCGCGGAAGTCGGATTATTCACAGGTGGAGGGGATCCTTGACTACCCCCTTCTATGCTTGTAGAGGCTTGGGTTAGATTTTGCCCATGTTGAAATGGATTCATTAACACAACAGGCTGCTGTTGTGACAATAACTTTTGGGTCTCCGCAAGTCGAGGGCACTGATGAGTTGGGTGGTCTTCCACACAAAGGTTACACAGATAATTTGCTTTTATTTTCTCAGTGTTGCCCCCGCCAGTATTATTAGTGGGTTTCTTATCCCCCTTACCCTTATTACGTTGTTTTTTATTTCCATCAGGTTGCTGGGTGGCCTTTGGATTTGTTGATTTCACACTGTGTACATATGACGTTTGGGTAGGGGGAGCAGCCGGAACAGTGGTCTGGCTGGACGTTGTGTGTTATATAGACAGTTGTTGCAATTGTTTTGTCAGTTGTTCAGCGGGCTTTGCTTGTGATGAACCAACAATACCATCGGCATGTGGTCCAACTCTCTGTCTGGTTTTATCAAGTATGGAGCGTGGTGCATCCGGCAAGATTTCGTATAGTAGACCAGACTAAGAATAAATGAGCTCAAGCTGTTGATCTCTCATGATGGCATCTTCTTCGGAAAACACTCCCAACGTTGCGACGTCTTTGGATAACTGTGGGACCAAAGACTTAAGGAACCACTCAAGCATGAATGTTGGTGGGACTGACACCTTAATTAAACTCTTCTGGCATCTCCATTCTTGGATGTGATCCGAGATATGGTCTGCCTTTGTCTGTGATAAATTGGCCAACAATTTTGTATTGGCGTCGTATCTCATAGGTAATTGGAAATGGTTTATAAAATCCATTGCCAATTCTCCGAACAAATAGTATCTTGAGTGGTCAAGCTCAATGTACCATTTCGCAACACTCCCAATGAGAGTGCGTTGAAACAATGGCAACTGGACAGAGTCGTCTTTCAACGAATTAGATGAGCACCAAAAGTGAAAGGTAGTCACATGATCTCCTGGATCTTTGTTAGGCTTGGCTTCGAACTTTGGTATGTCCGAAGGCAACTTCGTCGGCATGGGGGGCCAACGCAGATCGTGACAGATAGGGTCATTCAACAACCTTGTTAATTCAGGAAAATGCAAGGTTTCCAGAAAAGGTAGTTTTGGTTGCTGGTGATAACCGTGGAAAAAGGGACTTGGAGTTTGACTGGCACCAGTTTGCCAGGAAAAGTTGGGTTGCTGGCCAGGGTTCTGGTAGAAACCATGGCCATGACCAGTGTACGGATTCTGCGTTTGAGGAGACATCATCGGCTGATTCCAAAAATAGGACGTAGATGGTTGAGCGTGCATTACATTTGGAGGACTTTGGGAAGGGTTGCCCCATGCTGATCCCATGGGCATAGGTCCTGTGCCCTGCCCAAGATTCCATTGGTTGTGAAATGAATTTCCCCTGATCAGTATTCCTGACGAGGGAACTGGTCTTTGCCAAGTATTCCAAGGTCCTAGTGCGGAAGGAATTCCTGAGTGTGCCCCCTGTGTAGGAATATTACCCTGAATAGGATTTGGTTGTCCATAACCGAGAATATTCCCGGTCAGAAAAGCAACTGATGAGAAAGCGTTGTTACCAAACGCTCTGAACAAGGAAAATGGTGTCGAAACTCTGACATACTTTGAGAAGGTAGTCCTTGACTCCCTGCTCCTATCGCATTATGGTGTGTGTTTGGTCCGGCGGGCGACTAGTGAGGACTGCCAAGTGAAGGGGATGAAGGAAGGATATGACCTACTGAAGTGCCCCCTATGGACCCTGGCAGAGGAGCGTTAGAGCTCCCTGCCCCTAGACCTGCAGTCTGTGTAGTGGAGGAGGTAAGTACAAGGTTTGTACCTGAGCTAGGCATCCTGTATGAGAACGGAGGGCCTGTCRCACTCTGTATGAAAGGATTAGTGGCCACCGCCAAGGATGGGTTCGGACCACTGTTCGAAGTAGAGGCAGTCGAGGCCATGGTGGCTTGAACTGGTGACGGTGGGTTAGGGAGTGGAACACCCTCTGTAGTGACAGTCATGGTGGGAATAAAATAATTCCCGACAGAAGTGGCAACATTTGTTTCCATTGCTGCGTGTGGCACTGTCTGGTGTTCGTAAGGTAGGACCTGTACGATGATGGGCACTGATAGATCAGTGTTTGGAGGGTTTTGAGGACAAAGATCTTCCACTCCAAGGTCGATAATGGTTGGTTCCTCCGGATGATGGTCAGGCACAGTTTCCCGTGACCCGGTTGCTTCAAAAGACCCTTATTGGTCTAGCTTTCACCTTAGTGGTGGTGGGGGTGGCTCCAGTGTAACTGGTGGCAGGCCTAGAAGCCTTTGTGACCGAAGGAGCTCATGATCCTCCACTGTGTGAGAATATCGAAGACACCTTAGGGCTTTCTATTCGTTCAAAAAACAACACACAATAGAAAAAGTCCCTACGAGATAAAACAAGCATTCACTAAACTAGTTGGAAGAACAGTTACAACAACCAACACTAGAGCAACTTACCAGTGCAAGTGCAACTCGAATATGGAAGCACCCTTCAGGTATACTCTGCAAAGCGTGGCCCAATGTCTATCCTAGGTACCGTGGTATACCCACGTAGTCACCTGTGTAAGTCCCTAGAAAGATAGGCAACTAAGTTGCCAGCGCGCGAACAATCACCAGGTGGGTACAGTTGACAGTCGGGTAGACCACAATGAGCAGGGTATCAAGCCCAAAACCTATCAAGGGTATCGAAAGCAAGTGGTCCAGAAGACAACTGAGGACCTCGAACGGATTCGAGACCCACGAAGTTCCGTGGCAAATGCAATTGACGAAATCCCAAGACAAGCCCTCTATATGTGTTCTCCACTATGATTGGTCCAACTTTGGAGGGGTTATCTTAACTACCTTTCCGCACACGACCTTGTGTTTAGTCCCTGTGTTAGAGGGGGGTCCTGGATAACTTTCATGATACTGGACTTGGACACTCCCTAACTCAGACTTCAATGTTTGTTTCAATGGCCTTGAAGAGTTTCTTCTCCAACCTAATTCAAGGCCCGAACCCTAAACTAGTTGGTTGACCCTACAAACATAAAAATTCGAATTAATTTTAGTGTTAATTTTATGGCTTGTCTTAAGTCAAGGATTATGGAAATGAAACTAGTGATGTTTTGAGAGACGAAAAGAAAAGATAAACAGAAAGCTAGAAACAAAATGAAATCTTCAACCAACTTTTCAAACCTTTTTTTTTTTAAGATCTATGGACAACAAACTCCAAACAGAATTTCGCTCGACTACGAGCTACTTATGTCCTAAGTGAAAAGCCAAGAACTTATGAAAGAAAACTTTTCATGATTATTAATGCAACTAACTACTCAATCAAACAAAGCAGTGAAAAGTTTGTTTGTTTTTTTTTTTTTTTTTTTTAATTTAATGCTCGCAAAACCAGAAAGGAAAAAANAAGTGAAAAGCCAAGAACTTATGAAAGAAAACTTTTCATGATTATTAATGCAACTAACTACTCAATCAAACAAAGCAGTGAAAAGTTTGTTTGTTTTTTTTTTTTTTTTTTTTTAATTTAATGCTCGCAAAACCAGAAAGGAAAAAAACCGATAAGTAAAGACCACGAAAAACTTTTGTCCTAATCGCAGATCGCAAAGAGTCACAAAAATAACACACAAGTAGATTAAAATGGACTCTCACACTTGTCTAAAAACCCTATAAAAGGAAAAATTTTGAGGAAGACTTCTTAATGAAAAAGGAAAATCTTGTTGTGATCAAACCTAAGTTACTGACTGCTATGATAGAAACTAAGAAACCTGAGGGGTATAACTCTTGATAAGGAAAAGGATGACTGCCTCTCCCTCAACAAAAGTTTCTCTCAACAAGCACACGGCTGACAGTTCAACAGCCAGCGTGTGCACGCGAGCTGTGTAAAGTCAGGGCACGTGTACACGCGTTCAGACCTTATGAAGGCTGCGTGTACTTCTGTAACTCTTCAAAAATAAAAATAAAATCAATCAAACACTAGCAGAGACTACTAGTATTGAGAACAAGAATCTCTTGAAGACTCAGAAAATGATTTTTCCAGAAAAAAGAAAACAATGCAGGGAAAAATTCATAGAACAAAACCAATCTGAGGTGGAACCTAAGCTACAAAATTGCAAACACAGAAACCAGAATGAGATCTAGAAAACCCCTGAGGAGGATCACTCCTGATAGGGGAGAGGATGACTTCCTCTCAATAAAAACTTTTATGAATTCACACACACGACTGACACTTCATCAACTAGCGTGTACACGTGGGCTTTTTGAAGGTAGGGTGCGGGTACACACGTGCAGGCCTTGTACAGGCCGCGTGTACCTCTGTGACTCTTGTAAAAAAAGAAATAGAGACCATTGGTATGGAAGACCAGAATCTCTGTTAGCTCAGACTTTTGCAGAAACTTTAAAAATAAGGAATGAAATCAATTTTTAAAAATACCCAAGAAAGCAATCCCAGAAAACCCTAGAGATCCCCAGTACGGTCGTCAATTCTATTGTTGGGTAAATCTCCCCTATGGACTTAACATTTAAGGGCTTTGATCATGCATGCAAAAAAATGACCATTCAAAAGGCCTCTACTTTCTCCTATTCTCCCGACACAAAACCCCCCACACATGCAATACAAAGGTATAAACAAGATTAGATAACTCTACCTTAAGTCCTTCGTTCGATGTCGATCCCTTTGCTTTCACTCACTCTTTAATTGCAAGCCTCCTCCCAAAGCTGACCTGCATTCACACATGAACAAACAAAGAGCTACGAACATGCATTTCATATACTAATTGTTGGGTTAGGTGTGACAATATCATAAAATAAACATTCAACTTGAACACATGATATGGTGGGACAGGAAAAGTATTCCTTTTTATATTAATCTTCACAAAAGTAAACTTACAATATGTGGCCGGCACTGCTCCTTAAAACTGGTCCTGGGCTCCTCTTCACTATCTTCCAGTTGCTTTACTCTATAATTATCTTTGCACAAGGATGGCTAAAGGTTGGGACAAAGGGAATGCCAATTTGGGTATAGTTTCTCTACTATGATTTTCCTCCTTTCAAATGGGACCCCTACCCCTTCTTTTATAGGCTAGAAGGAGCTAGGTATTTGGTCGAGTGACCGACCATGCATGGTCAAAAGGTTTAGTTAACTTTCCCAAATCTGTGTGTTCCGTCAGCAAATTTCCTTTTTTCATGCTTTTGTAGGTACACGCGGGTTTTAGTGAGTTGGCTAGCATGTACACGCGTGCAATAATGGATCAGGGCACGTGGGCCTTAAAAAATGGGGTTTTTAAGAAGAGTTGTTCAATGATGTCTTGGCAAAGAAGGGCTATAAGATGGCCTAATGCCACGTAAGCATGTATTGTGCAAATTAGGGTTATAACAAGGCCCAACTGGAAGGGACTTAGTTTCTTGGTTCTGAACCATGCCAACATGGAAGTCTGTAATATTTTCACTTATGTTGATCATTTATTAATAGAAATACTCCTTTCCTGTCCAATTGATATCTTGCAAATATATGAGTTATTATCCATGGGTGTATTTGTTATGTATATTAATGGATTATGCTATCTAATGTGCTAACCTTTTATATTATCACCATATGCTTGCTTTGCTTGTTTGTTGAGAACTAGTTGCAGGTATATATATTTGGGTCAAAGTGCTCAACGGTGGACTTCATCGAACATCTGGAAGAGGTAGGCCTCTTTCTTATCTCGCTTGCATGTTGGTTTATATTGCATGTTTTTGGGATAGAGTTGATTTCTGCAGTCATTTCCATCTGTTGTGGTTTACCCTAGCCATAGAGAGATTTTCCTCGTAACAATGTGCATGTGACCATATGGGAAATTCATTGGCATGTTTCCAACAATCACCACCTTGACAACACTTTACCTGATATATCATGCCCTTAATTAATTCATCGCCTTTTTTGCAAGCCAAGAGAAGCCAAACACCATCACAGCTCCGCAACTTCTCTAACAATACTGTTACGTGAACATGCCTGCACGATTCACTCTAGTATGGACCATTTTGTATCCATTAGTAACCTATCTAATAAACCAATGCACTTTTCCAAATCTCATGAATCATAACCACATACTAAATCACTGCAACCATTGTAGGTGAGACTTGTGCTTCTGTGTTTGAAGCACCCATTTCCATTCTCTTCACCTGGTTTTTCCATGTGTCTACCGAAAACATCAACTGCATGTGAAATGCTGACCATTCCCCATCGCAATAATCAAACTTCCTACTAGCATATAATACTTGAGACATATAACATTTTTCTTCTTTATCTGTTAGGACATAAACCTGAAGAAAAAATTACAATGGAAATCCAAAGGGATTTTACCGGTTTCACATTATTCACACCAAATTTCCTGAGTATCTTCACCACATACTTCTGTTGTGATAAACAAGCTTAACAACCTTCCTATCTCCGTGTATTTTCATGCCCAAGAATTATTTGCCTTCTTCTAGATCCTTCATAACAATGTCCTAACCACATGATCCAACCTGTTGACCTCAACCATGCTTGTGTTTGCAACAAGCATAAAATATAACACCAAGATAATGAATATACCATAAACCCAATGGTTATACTCCCTTCTTGTAAAATTTGGCTCACCATGAAGGAATCAAACATCTTGTACCATTTGCCTGGCATGCCTCAGGCCATACAATGATTCTTGAGTTTGCAAACAAATCTTTTGTTGTGAATCTGAACTAACCATTCTGGTTGTTCCAAATACATCCCCTTATCCAAAAAAAACTTCATGTAAAACAGTTTTAACATTTAGTTGTACTAACACAACATGAATAGAAACAAGATTTTAAAAACTCGTGAGAGACTTTCATGGAAATCAATACCTTCCAAATACCCTTCTGCTACCAGTCATTCTTTGGACCTTTCATCTTTTACTATGTCTGTTTTTATAAAAGGAGATTCATTAAACACCGCATCTCTTTCCATGATGATTCTATGGGTAGTAGGATCCCACAGTTTGCACCCCTTAACATCATCACCATATCAAAGATCTCCCTGTTTTATTTGGGTCCTACTTAGAGTGCTGATAAAAAACATAAGCATCACAACTGAATAATTTCACATTTGAGTAATTACTAGATGACCTGTTCATACCTCTTCCTGAATCTTCCTGTCTTTTGCAACCGATGGTGACTAAGTTACCAGATAGCTCAACCACTTATGTCCAAAACTATTGTTGCAACTTGGCATTACTGAACATGCCTATTCAATCCTAGCTTCCTTGCAATACTTTCCAAGTTCCATGTATATGAACCTACCTTCATCATATATTCTCAAACACTTGATTGACCTGCCAACACATCATCCTTTCTATAGACCCACCTTTCTAACCTGGACACACTGCTCCACCTCAAACTTTGCATTCAAACAACTTTGACCAAATTCGGCCAAGCCAACCCAAGTGAACCTTTTCCGCTCACCTCCAGGGACTTCACACTAGAGTCTTAGTGCTCCACCTTAACATGAATATTCCCTTGACCAAATACGACCAAGCCAACCAAGTAAGCCTTCACCACTTACCTCCAGGCCCATTTACAATGGAGTTCACCAAGCCTTTTATAGACTTTATTACATGCAATCCATGGAAACAATACCATGGGATACCAAAAAAACATGGACCTGAAAAAACCACCTGCTTTGACCTAAAAAACCAGATTTAACTCATTAACTCTTTCATCGAGTCAAGGTTAACCCAACATACATTCCCCCCAACATATTCAATCTACCTAAATATGTGTTTAGACTTTTCATAGGTCACCTGATAAACCAGGGTTACATATTCCCATTTACATGTAATCAATTATTTTTACAACTCCATAATAAATACAAT
>JASDQU010307467.1:20248-32574 GCA_032191745.1 Picea mariana
GGTTAGCCACATTCACATTTGTATTATAATATAATAAGCTATAAAAAGTATTGACTTTTTCCAATGTACACATTCATGGTACTATTTTATTATAATTATTAATTCATATTATATTATGACTATATTATATATTTAATATTATTATATCATACTAGACATTTGTTGTAATGTTGTCGCATTCACATTCATTCATAGTATTATTATATTCTATATTATTATATTATGACTATATTATAATATGATAGACCAATTGGTCTTAGTGGAAATTAATCATCATCATCATAAATTATTATCATATCTTAATAATATATTATTTATTTTATTTTCATATTATATATTAATAATAATTATTTATTGTATGATATTTATTATCATTTATTGTTTATGCACAAGAATCTAAACTTCTCATTATTATTTTTAACTATCATATTGTAATTCTAAATTACCTTACCTTATATGGTAGTGTCATGTGGCATTCTCGGCTTTGATGTAGCACACATGGATTATTATTTTATAATTTCTTTAAGAGGTCCATTTTTTGAGAAACTTTTCTCTAATGAGTGTTGACATGGCTATAGGAGAGTGAGCGAGGTCATAAACTATGTTATAGCTATGCGCCACCCTTACATGAGGGTTTTGAGTAGTATGTCGAAGAAGTGTCTTTGGTACTCGATGAGTAGGATCACCAATAGGATGTGGGATTATCAAAGGCATGTTTGCTAGTAGTTAGGTGGCATCTAAGGTGGTCAAAGTGGAG
Organism: Picea mariana; assembly: GCA_032191745.1. Taxonomy (NCBI): domain Eukaryota; kingdom Viridiplantae; phylum Streptophyta; class Pinopsida; order Pinales; family Pinaceae; genus Picea; species Picea mariana. Next base: position 21,006 of record JASDQU010307467.1, read on the forward strand.
TTAGGAGGCATACCATACTGATGGTTGCAGGTTTTGAGGTAAATATATATATATATATTGAGTTCACATAGATATTCTAGAAAGAAAGATATCTAGGTTGAGTTTAACCTAGAGGCTAGTATTGTCTTGAGTATTGGGTGCAAGTACCCATTTCCTTTTGGGTAGAAATAACTCCTTGTTGAGGGAAGGGGTTGTGCAAGATCTATAGCTATGGTGGTTGAAGGAAGTTTTGTTGGGGAAGTGCTACACCTTTTGGGACGATAGGACCTTGATTGGAAATTGATGCATTCATCTATTTAAAACCCACAATTTTGGGACAATGGTGAGGATAGTGACCATACTAACCACATAATACACAAGGGAAGTTGGTACGAAGATTATTATTATTTCCTTGTTTCTGCTGGTTTTTTTTGTGCACTAAAGTGGTTTATTGTAAATAGATAAGAATTTTTAGGTGAGTGTCATGATGAACTAGTAACTGGAAAAAATTCAAGAATGCATTTGTGAGGGATGCAAAATTGGAATGTGATCCTACTGTTTCATTGATGTACCATTTGGATGATGGACCAATTACAATTATTTGGAAGAGTTGTAACCAAACAGAATAATGCATGATACTATTGAAAGAGCACCAAAGATGAAATATCATGATTTGGTTGGTTGGGTCTGCACCCAAATTTCCCTTGAATTTTGGAATATTCGAGGGAAGCTTGGTTGGCATGGGTGGCCAAGGTGGGTTATGCAAAATGGGATCATTGGTGAGCTTTGTAAAATATGGAAGGTTGAGTGAAGCCATATACAAGAGGTTGGGTGTATGAGGGGGTGGTGGGGGTGGTGGTGGAACACTTTCCATTGGAATTGACTATTGGAAGTTGGGCCCTAATGAGGATGAGATTCCAAGAGAGTTGCTATGAGCAGCTAGGCCTAACAAGGATGACTTGAGTAAGGTTGAGCCAATAAATGATGCAACACATGTGAATGTGGGGGGGTGTTTGAACGGATAAAACAAAAATACCATGGACACATCCCAACACTAGGGGAAGGCCTTAAAGGTGTTGAGAATAAGGGGGCACCAAAATGTCCCCCGGGATTAATAACTCGCATGTTGTGTGTGAAATTCAAGTGGATGGTTTCAAACTTATGTTTTTCCAAACAATAGCCTAGTCAAAGAAAATATGTGCATCAAAATGAAAACATTCGAGCTAATAATGCTACAATATATGTATTTCACTTTAAAACAATAAGTGTTTTGATAGGATTAATTTTACACAAGGTTTTGAAAAATAAAAACACTTATCTTATGAGACCTAACATCCTTCCTCTAAAAACCTTTGGGCCTTCCAAGAGCTCTCAAAAATGGGGTATAAAGCGACTACAAATTACTAGTGAAGGTATGAATGAGTCAGTTATACTGAGGGGTATTGGGGATATATCTTGATGGAACTAGAGACACTTCCCAACAGCTAACACTATCTACCTCAGGTGAAAATGCAACCCACAAATTCCGCCTATTGTAAATCCTAGGTTTTTCCACTAAGTTACCTTCTTGAAGTGTGAGCAAGGGAATATTAGCTTTGATAGTTCATGGGAAAAAGTCAAACAAGAGTTTGTTGGCTCAAGGAGACTTGAAGGAACAACCTAATATAATCATATGACCCGACATGGTAACTACTTTCCTTCGATTTGTGCACACTTTAGGGGAAGTATTTAAGCTCATTGAGACAAATTCTATGTTTCATATGAGAAATGATAACGAGGAGTGATTTGGATGCCTATCCTTCAAATCCTAGACAACACTATTAATTGTGTTGTGAACTTGTGAAGGAGGAATTAAATGTGTTGATTACTAGAATTGTTTTTAAGGGCTCAAATTGGTGTCATGATCTAGCTTATGCTTGATTGAGGTGTGCCAAAGGAGGTATTTTCAAACTCTTCAACATTTATGAGTCACCAAGATATCTAATGAGTGCAAGGTGAAGAGCATACTCAAAAAAATATGACTCTTTAGGTCCTTCATGTGTGTGCTTCTCGTAAGGAAACAAAATGTGTGATACACGAGTAAAGAAAGATTACAATACTTGAACAAAATTGTATAAAAAACATAGCATGTGGACTTGTTTTATCCTTACTTTTCCTAATTAAATTCTATGTGACATGTTGCAAACTTTAAAAAAAAATCTCATTGATGATTTTCCAAAAAAATTCAACAGATTGTCAAATATAGAGATGTGAACATTTAGGGGTTATTACTCCACTTAATTAATCTATATGATGGTGAATTTTTTATGGAGAAATGGAAAAATTCTTTCGTCTTTTTGATCCACCCAAATTTTTGATGAGTGCAAGGTAAAGAGAATACTTTGACAAAAGAGAATTGTTTAAATCCCTTAAAAAGGACAAGGAAACAATGAAAAAATATTGCAATCTAATTTTTTTTTTGTAAGTAATTTTTCTATAAAATTCATGTCATGAAAAAACAATTACAGAGTGCCAATTATTCACTAGATATAGAGTCACCATGACTGGAAACCAACTCTCCTCCAGTTGAGTTTTCAAAAATGAAAAACTTAATACATAACAGTTTATATAGAGCCTAGGCGATATTATGACATGGAGACTGTTTGCTAAATCCAAACACAAAATAACTACAAGGACCCAAAATAGAAAAAAGAGACCAATAACAAAAATGATGAACCTGATGTCCCTCATATGCAACATTAGTTTTGTTAAGGAGGAAGGAGGGTGACCATCTTTTCTCTAGTTGTTGCGAGCGATGGCTGGGCATCCTGAGTATTGTGCATGTCTGTTTCCATCACCATGCGACGATATATAAGCTCAAGGAGGAAACTAACATATTTTGTTTCATTATGAAGCTCAAAAATCATTTGTTGAAGCATTAAGAGGGCTACAAAGATGTGCTCAGAATCTGCTTCCTTGGTTGCATTCAAATTCTCCATGGGGGGTGCTTTCAATGGAGTCATTTTTAGGTGGCTGGAGGATTGAAAATCCTGGACACAAATCGAAGGAAAATGAGAAGCTCATGGAAGTGGGCTCTCAAAATAATTCCATGTAGGAAAATAAGTTGAGGCATAGCCCAGGGAGCGCCCTCGTCGATCAAACCACTCAATTTTACACCCTTAGGAAGAAGAAGTGTGTCCACTATTTTGTTCCTTATCCTTTAATGGATTATGTGAGGGAGACCGGGGGCATTTCCCATGAGTTATCAGAATTTCATTTCCTACGACCTCTGAGATGGGTCAATCAACTAGAATGTGCATGCCTCGCCCATGCTTTGGGCATCCTCATTTCCTCAACATAGTGATCACATAAATAATGTATGCTTTGGTAAGAAAAATCTTGACTCATAGTTTCCTCCTTCTACAATGTTGCACCAAGAAGAAATAAATAATTGAGTGATGTTGTATTTGAGCACAAAACACCCTTAAGAAATCATTACTTTTCTACTTCATGGTCTTTAATGGCCCACTAAAATTCTAGTACCAGAATTTAAGACTTCCAACCACTAGCGTGCAACCCTGCATCACTACTAGTTTGATATCAAGCGAGGTATTTGGTGCCTCACATAATTTGATGCCTCATCCTCCAGGTCACTCAACCTGCACCTCTAGCTTAGGGATCAAAGGGCCAGGTGGTGAGTGTAATAAAGTTAGGGTGGAGTGCCATGCTGACCATGAGATCGATGTCACCCCATTTGGGGAGAGGTCTTCCATGTGTGCTAAAGTGTTTCATTCCAAAAAAAAGTGGTGATGATTGTGTTGGGAGGTGTCACAGATCAAATCCTTGTCTAGCCAATGAACCCCTATATTTTCCAACTTGTCCACCACCTTATTTTATTCTCATATGATGTGGGATGTAATAAGAACTTGATGAGGCTATAAGATATTATGAAGAGAGTTTATATTTTAATCTTGTACAATTATTTATTGCAAATAGATTTTCAATAAAAGAACATAAAATATACAATTCCAAAAACACACATTACACATAGATTTTTCCCCTGGAAACCCAAACCGGGAAAACCAACATCTTGTATATTCATCTCATTGTACATTGCTTACAATAAAATATACATATAGGAGCCAGCTACATCCAAAACTCTAATCCAATGACCTGTATTAGTCAACAACCCTAATTCCTTAACCGAAAATAGAAAACCATTGGCAAAAAACCATGTGTTGAAAAACTTCCCAAAAACGGACATGAAAACCAATAAAAAATAAAATAAAATAAAAATTTGAGGGCACTACCTCTGAAACCCCATGTAGGGGGATCCCACCCCCCTTGAAACCCCCCAAATAGGGGGACTCTGCCCCCCTGTGACCCCTCGGGAAAGGGGGCACTCTGCCCCCATGTGCGCTTGATGCAACGTAGACATTAGTTCTAGTCGTGTAAAGAATATAACACATACCAACATTCTCCCACTTGTTGTTTTATTTGCATATAGGGGGTTAAAAGGTTACATAGTCAACAATATAGGACAATAATGCCCATATAAGATCCTCTACACCAAGATAACTTCTCAGTGATAAAAAAATTTGTTAATGAATCTACAACATTCTTCAAAGTGTCGACCTACATCAACAACACCTTATTTTCTTCAACCATGTCTCTCACAAAGTGATATTGAACATCGATATGCTTTGTCTTTGAATGATAAGGTTGGTTCTTCACCAGAAAAATTGCACTCTAACTATCAAAATTTATCCTTACAACTTGTTGTACCAACCCAATACCTGAAAACAATCTTTGTAACCATACTTCTTCCTTGCTTTCATGAGTTTCTGCCATGTATTCAACTTCTGTAGTTGAAAGTGCCACTACAAACTGTCTTTTTCTCATCCAACTAATTGCTCCTCCCAATAGGTTATACACATACCCGCTTGTATATCTTCTATGATCTAGATATCCAGCCCAGTTTGCATCCACAAATCCATCTATGTCCAAAAGTTTGTCCAAACATGGTCTTCCTTGGTAGCACAATCCATAATTAGTAGTTCCACGCAAATACTTGAAAACTCTCTTTACTATTGTCCAATGCTCCTTCCATGGTTTTGACATATACCTGATCAAAACTCCCATTGCATGTGTAATCTCTAGTCTAGTATAGACCATTACATACATCAAAATACCAAATACACTCACATATGGAACATGATACATGTCCTCCTCTTCCTGTGTCTTGTGACATTGATCCACATATAAATTTACACCTACAGGAATAGGGACCCTGACCAGTTTACATTCCTGCATATTGAACCTCTGCAATATTGTCTCGACATATTTTCTCTGATTTAACCAAAAAATTTTGTTTATCCAATCTCTTTTAATTTATATTCCCAAAATGAAATTTGTAGCACCAATATCCTTCATGTCAAATTTAGAGGAAAACTGATTTTTCACATCATGGATAATCTCCTTTTTGTTTCCTATCAACAACATGTCATCCACATACAAGAAAAAATAAATCAAACAATCACCAATTAATTTAAAATACACACGGTGATCCTCTTTGCTTCTTGTGAAGCCAAGTCCCAACATATAAGTATCATATTTTTTATACCACATCCTTGTTGATTTTTTTAAACCATATATGGAATTTTTAAGCTTGCATAACAGCTCCTTCTTTCCCTTCACAACAAATCCTTTTGGCTACTTCATGCAGATTTCTTCTTTTAAATCCCCATGTACGATTGTTGTCTTCACATCCATTTCTTCTACTTCAAAATAAAATGCAGTAGCAACCAATAACATAAACCTAATAGAAGTTAACTTGGCAACATGAGAAAAAATCTCACCAAAATCAATTCCCTCAACCTGAGAATAGCCCTTTGCTACTAATCGAGCTTTGTATTTCTCCACGTTTCCATCTGCATTCAAATTCTTTTTAAATACCTATTTGCATCCAATGGGATTTCTTCTAGTTTACAACTCAACTATATCCCAAGGCTCATTCTTATCCAAGGCTATGATTTCTTCAACCATGGACTTTTTCCATAGTTTTCCATCCTCTAAATCCACTGCCTCCCTAACAATTCTAGGATCATCATCAGTAATAAACAAAGAAGAAATTGAATGTAAATTAGGTGGATTATACCTTTCTGGTAGCCTTTTTTCCCGCACCCATATCCTCAATACTGGAGTATGAGGATCTTATTCTTTTGATTCATGTTCTTCTGTAGAGTCTGACTAATCATCCTTTGGCTCAAAATCCATTTTATCTGGTTCTTTCTTACTTGGTAGGACTCCTTGATTGACAAGATTCTTCATTTCTCTAAATACCACATCTCATCTATACACAACCTTCTTTGTTTCTAGATTCCAAAACTTATAACCTTTGAGACCATCTTTATACCCAATAAAGATACACTTTTTAGCCTTCTTATATAACTTACTCATGTTTTCCTTTGGAACATGAACATAGGCCTCACAACAAAATACCTTGAGATGTGTGAAAGAAGTTTTCTTACGAGTCCATACATCTTGTTGAGTCTTTTCATCCATTGTCTATGAGGGTGATTTTTTGACCAAGTAACATGCAGTACCCACTACCTTTTCCCAGAATTATTTCCCTAAGCAGGCACCACTAAGCATGCACCTTGATTTTTTCTTCAACATCATGTTAATCCTTTCTACAAATTCATTATGTTGAGGTGTATATGGAGTAGTATTCTTCCTTTCTATACTTCACTTCTTACATAATTCTTAAAATACATTCCCATAGAACTCTCCACCAATATATATCCTCAACACCTTAATTCTTTTCTTTGTTTGATTCTCAGCAAGAGTCTTAAACTCTTTAAACTTGTCAAAGACTTCAGATTTCTTCCTGAGGAAATATATCCAAGTATTCCTTGAGAAGTCATATATAAATGAGACATAGTACACAGATTTTTCCAATGATGGAACCGACAAAGGTCCAAACAAATCATTGTGCACTAGTTGTAAAATTCCTTCTTCCCTCATTACACTAGAGGGGAATCTTACCTGATTTTTCACAGAAATTGAAATCAAGAGATTAGTTAGACATACCTTCAACCATACCTTTATCATGTAGTAGTTGAATACCCTTCTCTCTGATATACCCCAGTCTTTGATGCCACAACATAACATTTTCTCCAGAGACTGTAGGAGTTTTTCTTCTTTTGCTCCAATATCAGGAACAATGGAACTATTACACCCATCACTAATAGTGCTTCCTTGCAGCTTATACATAGTTCCAATCCAAACTCCCTTCGGCAACACCATTGCTCGTTGAACCATCCTGTAGGTTTTTTTTTCAAATACCATTTTTACACCTGCATCGTCCATTTTTCTTACATAAATAAAATTTCTAGCCAATCCTGGGATGTGCAGAACACCAGAAAGTGTTTTAATCCTTCCATCTATGAGCCTCAACTTCACTTTTACTCATCTTATGATTCTGGTTGTCAAGTCATCACTTAGTAAAACATTACCTCCATAACACCTTTCCTATTCAAAGAGTCACTCCCTGTGGGGAGTCATATGAAAGGATGCACCCAAATCAACCAACCATGTCTCATGATATGCATGTGTGCTTCAAGAATCCAAGTACACATCCCCTCCTTATTCCTTGAAGGTATTTTATTTTGTAGATGGAGCATCTTCAGATCCCTTCACTTTCTCAATGTTTTTGGATCTACATTGCTCATTGAAGTGCCCTTCTTTTCCACATCTCCAACACACCTTTAAATTTTTTTCGGAATATTTAGATCTACCCTTAGAATTAGATCTCCCACTTGAGGACTTAGATCTATTTCTATCATGGGAGTGTCCTCTTGCAAATAATGCATTTGTGTTCTATCCTTCCATGTTCTTCTGTCTCATCTCCTCTAAAAACAAGGATGAGACCACATCATCGAAACTCAAGGTAGTTGTATTACTAGCTATGGCCACATCGAGACTATCCCATGATTTTGGTAAAGAGAATAGTAAATTAATACACTTATCTTCATTTTAAATTTTAATCTCAACATATAATAATTGACTTACCACAATATTAAAGGCGTTCATATGCTCTGTCACATAGTCTCCATATCTCATCCTCTGGTTATATAGCTTCTTCTACACGAACAATTTATTTACCAAGGACTTAGACTAATACAAGTTCCCCAACTTATTCCATAACTCCTTAGTTGTAGCTTCCCCTCACACATTCAACAACACTGAATATGAGAGACACAATTAGATTGTGCTCTTTTCCTTCTGATCCAACTTTTTCCAGTCATCTGCTGACGTTCCTGTAGGTGCAATACATGGATCCACTATGATCCACTAATCTCTGTCTACCAACAGATCTTCCATATTGAGCTTCCATAGCTCAAAAAATTTCCCATTAAATTTCTCGATCTCTATTTTCAAATTGCTCACCATTTCTTTTCACGTGAAGAATCAATACCGTAGATCTCCCATTGTAACAAGGATTATCATAGTATTGAGCCAAACCCTTTACCACAAAGGTGTCCCCTTGAAGCCAATAATTGATCTGATACCAAATGTAGATTTTAAACTTGTTCAATTATTTACTGCAAACATATTTTCAATAAAAGAACAGAAAAGATACAATGGAAAATACACACATTACACAGATATTTTTCCCTTGGAAACCCAAACCAGGAAAACCAACATCTTCTATATTCATCTCATCATACATTTTTTACAATAAAATCCATCGGCACCAAAATACCCTAATCCAATGACCTAGATTATTCAACAACCCTAATTCCTTAACCGAAAATAGAAAACCATCGACAAAAAACCATGTGTTGAAAAACCACCCAAAAACCCTAATTCTTTCTTACTTGGTAGGAATTCTTGTTTGAAAACATCCTTCATTTCTCTAAATACCACATCTCGGATATACACAACCTTCTTAGTTTCTGGGTTCCAAAGATTATAACCTTTGACACCATATTTATACCCAATAAAGATACATTATTTATCCTTCTTATCTAGCTTACTCATGTTTTCCTTTGGAACATGAACATAGGCCTCACAGCCAAATACTTTGAGATGTGTGAGAGAAGGTTTCTTACCAGTCCATACCTCTTGTTGATTCTTTTCATCCACTTCTGATGAGGGTGATGTTTTGACCAAGTAACATGTAGTACCCACTACCTCTTCCCAGAATTATTTCCCTAACCCTGCACCACTAAGCATGCACCTCACTTTTTCCATCAATGTCCTATTCATCCTTTCTACATATCCATTATGTTGAGGTGTATATGGAGTATTATTCTTCCTTTCTATACTTCACTTCTTACATAATTATTAAAATTTATTCCCGCAAAAATCTCCACCATTATCTATCCTCAACACCTTAATTATTTTCTCTGTTTGATTCTCAACACGAGCCTTAAACTCTTTAAACATGTTAAAGACTTCAGATTTATACCCGAGGAAATATATCCAAGTATTCCTTGAGAATTCATCTATAAATGAGACATAGTACACATATTTTTCCAATGATGGAACCGACACAAGTCCAAACACATCATTGTGCACTAGTTGTAAAATTCCTTCTGCCCTCATTGCACTAGAGGGGAATCTTACCCGATTTTTCTTCCCATATACACGATTTTCACAGAAATCGAAAACCTTTGAAAATTTAGACATACCTTCAACCATACCTTTACCATGTATTAGTAGAAGACCCTTCTCTCCGATATTCCCCAGTATTTGATGCCACAAAATAACATTTTCTCCAGAGACTATAAGAGTTTTTCTTCTTCTTCTCCAATATAAGGAACAATGGAACTATTACACCCATCACTAATAGTGCTTCCTTGTAGCTTATACATAGTTCCAAGCCGAAATCCCTTCAGCAACACCATTGCTCGTTGAACCATCCTACAGGTTTCTTTTTCAAATACCATTTTTACCCTTGCATCGTCCATTTTCTTACAAAAATCAAATTTCTAGCCAATCTTGGGATGTGCAGAACACCAGGAAGTGTTTTAATCCTTCCATCTATGAGCCTCAACTTTACTTTTCCTCGTCATATGATTCTATTTTTCAAGTCATCACTTAGGAACATATTACCTCCATCATGCCTTTCATATTCACATAGTCACTCCCTGTGGTCAGTCATATGAAAGGATGCACCCAAGTCAACCAACCATGCCTCATGTTCTGCATGTGTGCTTGAAGAAGACAAGTACACATCCCCTCCTTCTTCCTTGGAGGTATTTTCTTCTATATATGGAGTACCTTCAGATCCCTTCAATTTCTCAACATTTTTGGATCTATATTGCTTATTGAAGTGCCTTATTTTCCACATCTCCAACATACCTTTAAAAAAAATTCTGGATATTTATATCTACTCTTAGAATTAGATCTCCCACTTGAGGACTTAGATATATTTCTATCCTGGGAGTGTCCTCTTGCAAATAATGCCTCTTTGCTTTGTCCTTCCATGTTCTTCTGTCTCATCTCCTCTGACAACAAGGATGAGACCACATCATCGAAACTCAAGGTAGTTGTATTACTACCTATGGCCACAACGATATTATCCCACAAGTCTGGTAAAGAGCACAATAAAATGATACACTTATCTTCATCTGAGATTTTAATCTCAACATATAATAATTGACTTACCACAATATTAAAGGCATTCATATGCTCTGTCACAGAGTCTCCATCTCTCATCCTCGGGTTATATATCTTCTTCCACAGGAACAATTTATTTACTAGGGACTTAGACTGATACAAGTTCCCAAACTTATTCCATATCCCCTGACACATTCAACAATACTGAATATGAGAGACATAATCAGATTATGCTCTTTTCCTTCTGATCCAACTTTTTCCAGTGATCTGTTGATGTTCCTGTAGGTGCAGTACATGGATCCACCATGATCCATTGATCTTTGTCTACTAATAGATCTTCCATATTGAGCTTCCATAGCTCAAAAATTTCCCCATTAAATTTCTTGATTTCTATTTTCAAACTTCTCGCCATTTCTTTTCACGTGAAGAATCAATACAACAGATCTCCCACTATAACAAGGCTTATCATAGTCTCGAGATCTGATACCAAAAATAGATTTTAACCTTGTACAATTATTTACTACAAACAAATTTTCAATAAAATAACAGGAAAGATACAATGGAAAATACACACATTACACAAAGATTTTTCCCATGGAAACCCAAATCGGGATAACCAACATCTTCTATATTCATCTCATCGTACATTGTTTACAATACAATATACATATAGAATCTAGTGGCATCCAAAACCCTAATCCAATGAATTGGATTAGTCAACAACCCTAACTCATTAACCAGAAATAGAAAACCATCGACAAAAAACCATGTGCCGAAAAACCACCCAAAAAGGGACATGAAAACCAATATATATATATATATATATATATATATAGATATAGATTCGGGCGTGTTTCCCCCGAACCCCTTGCAAGGGAGCTCCCCCCCCCCTGCAAACCCCCTGGAAAGGTGGGCTCCACCCCCCTAGAGAGTTTGAAATATGGAGAAGCCTCCAACTTGGGGAAATATTCTTTGGGGAGGA
>JASDQU010307467.1:39060-51532 GCA_032191745.1 Picea mariana
TAGCTCCTTGAAATATGAACTAGAAATCCATACAATTGTATGGCTGCTACAACAATAAATGTTGTATGGAACTCTTCAAAAATCTTGCCTCTTTTCTATGTTTGTTGTACCCTCTTTTTTGTGCATTAAATGACCCTCAAAAATCATGCCACACCTTGAAATGTGTGTTGTACTTTGTTGTACATACTGTTGTCCTTTTGCTATTGTACGAACTGTCAAATCCATACTGTACGGCCTCCACAAGACTGTTGTTCCTTTTCCTTGAAATATGTGCACAAAAATTTGTTGTACGACCCTCAAGAAATTTGTACGGTATGGCCCTCACACTCAGCAATACCCTCCTTGATTTTTGTGCTACTCGGTTGCCTTGGGAATCATGCCCTTACTCTAGAAACTTCTCCTTCTTCCTCAAGATTGACCTCTCTCTTTCTCTCTCAACAATAAAATGCTTGAACAACCCAACATTGGGTGTGCCCTCTTGCCCTAATCGACCTCATGAGGGAAGGTGAGGGGTTTTCTAATCTAACGGTTGATATTATATTAGATGAGTGGTTGAGAATTGGTGTCTCTTCACTCACCCTCACTTTAGTCATAATGTTACCTTTTAATTTGCATCTCACAAATTAATTGACTAGGACCCACATTAGGCACTTTCTCCCCCCTAGGCACCTAGGGAAGAGAAACACTTGCCTTGGTACTTTATTTAATTAAAAATTTAACATTTGGGACAATGGTGAAGATAGTGACCATACTAACCACATAATACACAAGCGAAGTTGGTACAAATATTATTATTCTTTCCTTGTTTCTGTTGGTTTTTTTTGTGCACTGAAGTGGTTTATTGGAAATAGATAAGAATTTTTAGGTGAGTGTCATGATGAACTAGTAACTGGAAAAAATTCAAGAATGCATTTGTGAGGGATGCAAAATTGGAATGTGATCCTACTATTTCATTGATGTACCATTTGGATGATGGACCGATTACAATTATTTGGAAGAGTCATAACCAAACAGAATAATGCATGATACTATTGAAAGAGCACCAAAGATAAAATCTCATGATTTGGTTTGTTGGGTCTGCACCCAAATTTCCCTTGAATTTTGGAATATTTGAGGGAAGCTTGGTTGGGATGGGTGGCAAAGGTGGGTTATGCAAAATGGGATCATTGGTGAGATTTGTCAAATATGGAAGGTTGAGTAAAGCCATATACAAGAGGTTGGGTGTATGAGGGGGTGATGGGGGTCGTGGTGGAACACTTTCCATTGGAATTGACTATTGGAAGTTGGGCCCTAATGAGGATGATATTTCAAGAGGGTTTCTATGAGTAGCTAGGCCTAACAAGGATTACTTGAGTAAGGTTGAGCCAATAAATGATGCAGCACATGTGAATGTGGGGGGTGTTTGAACAGATAAAACAGAAAGACCATGGACACATCCCAACACTGGGGGAAGGCCTTAAAGGTGTTGAGAATAAGGGGGCACCATAATGTCCCCCGGGATTAATAACTTGCATGTTGTGTGTGAAATTCAAGTGGATGGTTTCAAACTTATGTTTTTCCAAACAATAGCCTAGTCAAAGAAAATATGTGCATCGAAATGAAAACATTTGAGCTAATAATGCTACAATATATGTATTTCACTTTAAAACAATATGTGTTTTGATAGGATTAATTTCACACGAGGTTTTGAAAAATAAAAACACTTGTCTTATGATACCTAACATCCTTCCTCCAAAAAACTTTGGGCCTTCCAAGAGCTCTCAAAAATGGGGTATAAAGCCACTACAAATTACTAGTGAAGGTATGAATGAGTCAGTTATAGTGAGGGGTATTGGGCATATGTCTTGATGGAACTGGAGACACTTCCCAACAGCTAACACTATCTACCTCGGGTGAAAATGAAACCCACAAATTCCACCTATTGTAAATCCTATGTTTTTCCCACTAAGTTACCTTCTTCAAGTGTGAGAAAGGGAATATTAGCTTAGATAATTCATGGGAAAAAGTCAAACAAGAGTTGGTTGGCTCAAGGAGACTTGCAGGAACAACCTAATATAATCATATGACCTGACATGGTATCTACTTTCCTTCGATTTGTGGACACTTGAGGGGAATTATTTAAGCTCATTGAGACAAATTCTATGTTTCATATGAGAAATGATAACGAGGAGTGATTTGGATGCCTATCCTTCAAATCCTAGACAACACTATTAATTGTGTTGTGAACTTGTGAAGGAGGAATTAAATGTGTTGATTACTAGAATTGTTTTTAAGGGCTCAAATTGGGGTCATGATCCAACTTATGCTTGATTAATGTCTACCAAAGGAGTTATTTTCAAACTCTTCAATATCTATGATTCACCAAGATATCTAATGAGTGTAAGGTGAAGAGCATACTAAAAAAAATATGACTCTTTGGGTCCTTCATGTGTGTGCTTCTCGTAAGGAAACAAAATGTGTGATACATGAGTAAGGAAATATTGCAATACTTGAACAAAATTGTATAAAAAACATAGCATGTGGACTTGAGTTATCCTTACTTTTCCTAATTTAATTCTATGTGACGTGTTGCAAACCTAAAAAAAAAAAATATCATTGATGATTTTCCAAAAAAAATTCAACAGATTGTCAAATATAGAGATGTGAACATTTAGGGGTTATTACTCCACTTAATTAATCTATATGATGGTGAATTTTTGATGGAGAAAAGGAAAAACTCTTTCATCTTTTTGATCCACCCAAATTGCTGATGAGTGCAAGGTAAAGAGAATACTTTGACAAAAGAGAATTGTTTAAATCCCTTAAAAAGGACAAGGAAACAATGAAAAATTATTGCAATCTAATTTTTTTTTGTAAGTAAGTTTTCTATAAAATGCATGTCATGAAAAAGTGATTACAGAGTGCCAATTATTCGCTAGATATAGAGTCACCATGACTAGAAACCAACTCTCCTCCAGTTGAGTTTTCAAAAATGGAAAACTTAATACATAATAGTTTATACAGAGCCTAGGGAATATTATGACATGGAGACTGTTTGCTAAATCCAAACACAAAATAAATACAAGGACCCAAAATAGAAAAAAGAGACCAATAAAAAAAATAATGAACCTGACGTCCCTCATATGGAACATTAGTCTTTTGAAGGAGGAAGGAGGGTGCCCATATTTTCTCTAGTTATTGCGAGAGATGGTTGGGCATCCTGAGTATTGTGCATGTCTGTTTCCATCGCCATGCGACGATATATAAGCTCCAGGAAGAAACTAACATATTTTGTTTCACTGTGAAGCTCAAAAATCATTTGTTGAAGTGTTGAGAGGGCTACAAAGTTGTGCTTAGAATTTGCTTCCCTGGTTGCATTCAAATTCTCCGTGGGGGGTGCTTTCAGTGGAGTCATTTTTAGGTGGCTGGAGGATTGAACGTCCTGGACACGACTGGAAGGAAAATGAGAATCTCCTAGAGGTGGGCTCTCAAAAGAATTCCATGCAGGAAAATAAGTCGAGGCATAGCCCAGAGAGTGCCCTCGTCAATCAAACCACTCAATTTTACACCCTTAGGCAGAAGAAGTGTGTCCACTATCTTGTTCCTTATCCTTTAATGGATTATGTGAGGGAGACTTGGGGTGTTTCCCATTAGTTATCAGAATATCATTTCCTACGACCTCTGAGATGGGTCAGTCGACTAGAATATGCATGCCTCGCCCATGTTTTGGGAATCCTCATTGCCTCAACATAGTGATCACATAAATAACGGACGCTCTAGTAAGAAAAATCTTGACTCATAGTTTCCTCCTTCTACAATGTCACACCAAGAAGAAATAAATAATTGAGTGATGTTGTATTTGAGCGCAAAACACCCTTAAGAAATCATTATTTTTCTACTTCATGGTCTTTAATGGCCCACTAAAATTCTAGTACCGGAATTTAATACTTCCAACCACTAGCATGCAACCCTGCATCACTACTGGTTTGAGATCGAGCGAGGTATTTGGTGCCTCTCATAATTTGATGCCTCGTCCTCCAGGACACTCAACCTGCACCTCTAGCTTGGGGATCAAAGGGCCAGGTGGTGAGTGTAATAAAGTCCGGGTGGAGTGCCATGCTGACCATGAGATCGATGTCACCTCATTTGGGGAGAGGTTTTCCATGTGTGCTAAGGTGTTTCATTCCAAACAAAAGTGGTGATCACTATGTTGGGAGGTGTCACAGATCAAATCCTTGTCTGGCCAATGAACCCCTATATTTTCCAACTTGTCCACCACCTTATTTTATTCTCATGTGATGTGGGATGGAATAAGAAATGGATGAGGTTGTAAGATATTATGAAGAGAGTGTATATTTTAACCTTGTACAATTATTTATTGCAAATATATTTTCAATAAAAGAACATAAACTATACAATGCCAAATACACACATTACACAGAGATTTTTCCCCTGGAAACCCAAACTGGGAAAACCAACATCTTGTATATTCATCTCATTTTACATTGTTTACAATAAAATATACATATAGGAGCCAGCGAAATCCAAAGCCCTAATCCAATGACCTGTATTAGTCAACAACCCTAATTCCTTAACCGAAAATAGAAAACCATCGGCAAAAAATCATGTGCCAAAAAACTTCCCAAAAACGGACATGAAAACCAGTAAAAAATAAAATAAAATAAAAATTTGAGGGCGCTACCCCTAAACCCTCATGCAGGTGGATCTCACCCCCCTTGAAACCCCCGAACAGGGGGACTCTGCCCCCCTGTGACCCCCCGGGAAAGGGGGCACTCTGCCCCCATGTGTGCTCAATGCAACGTAGACATTAGTTCTAGTCGTGTAAAGAATATAATACATACCAACATTCTCCTACTTGTTGTTTTATTTGCATATAGGGGGTTAAAGGGTTACATAGTCAACAATACAGTACAATAATGCCCATATAAGATCCTCTACACCAAGATAACTTCTCAGTGATAAACTTTTTTTTTAATGAATCTACAACATTCTTCAAAGTGTCCACCTTCATCAACAACACCTTATTTTATTCAACCATGTCTCTCACAAAGTGATATTGAACATCGATATGCTTTGTCTTTGAATGATAAGGTTGGTTCTTCACCAGAAAAATTGCACTCTAACTGTCAAAATCTATCCTTACAACTTGTTGTACCAACCCAATACCTGAACACAATCTTTGTAACCATACTTCTTCCTTGCTTTCATGAGTGCATGCCATGTATTCAACTTCTGTAGTTGAAAGTGTCACTATAGACTGTCTTTTTCTCATCCAACTAATTGCTCCTCCAAATAGGTTAAACACATACCCGCTTGTAGATCTTCTATGATCTAGATATACATCCCAGTTTGCATCCACAAAGCCATCTATGTCCAACACTTTGTCCAAACATGGTCTTCATTGGTAGCACAATCCATAACTAGTAGTTCCACACAAATACTTGAAAACTCTCTTTACTGCTGTCCAATGCTCCTTCCCTGGTTTTGACATATACCTAATCAAAACTCCCATTGCATGTGTAATGCCTGGTCTAGTATAGACCATTGCATACATCAAAATACCAACTACACTCACATATGGAACATGATACATGTCCTCCTCTTCCTGTGTCTTGGGACACTGATCCACATATAACTTTACACCTACAGAAATAGGGACCCTAACCAGTTTACATTCCTGCATTTTGAACCTCTACAATATTGTCTTGACATATTTTCTCTGATTTAACCAAAGTTTTTTTTTTATCCAATCTCTTTTAATTTATATTCCCAAAATTAAATTTGTAGCACCAAGATCCTTCATGTCAAATTTAGAGGAAAACTAATTTTTCACATCATGGATAATCTCCTTTTTGTTTCCTATCAACAACATGTCATCCACATACAAGAAAAAATAAATCAAACAATCACCAATTAATTTAAAATACACATAGTGATCCTCTTTGCTTCTTGTGAAGCCAAGTCCCAACATATAAGTATCATATTTTTTATACCACATCCTTTTTTATTTTTTTAAACCACACATGGAATTTTTAAGCTTGCATACCAGCTCCTTCTTTCCCTTCACAACAAATCCTTTTGGCTGCTTCATGTAGATTTCTTCTTCTAAATCCCCATGTAGGATTGTTGTCTTCACATCCATTTCTTTTACTTCAAAATAAAATGTAGCAACAACAAATAACATAAATCTAATAGAAGTTAACTTGGCAACATGAGAAAAAATCTCACCAAAATCAATTCCCTCAACCTGAGAATAGCCCTTTGCTACTAACTGAGCTTTGTATTTCTCCACTTTTCCTTCTGCATTCAAATTCTTTTTAAATACCCATTTGCGTCCAATGGGATTTCTTCTAGTCGACATCTCAACTATATCCCAAGGCTCATTCTTATCCAAGGTTGTGATTTATTCAACCATGGACTTTTTCCAGAGTTTTCCATCCTCTAAATCCACTACCTCCCTAACAGTTCTAGGATCATCATCAATAATAAACAAAGAAAAAATTGAATGTAAATCAGGTGGATTATACCTTTCTGGTAGCATTTTTTCCCGCACCCATATCCCCAATACTGGAGTATGAGGATCTTCTTCTTTTGATTCCTGTTCTTCTATAGAGTCTGACTCATCATCCTTTGGCTCAAAATCTATTTTATCTAGTTCTTTCTTACTTAGTAGGACTTCTTGTTTGAAAAGATTCTTCATTTCTTTAAATACCACATCTCATCTATACACAACCTTCTTTGTTTCTAGATTCCAAAACTTATAACCTTTGAGACCATCTTTATACCCAATAAAGATACACTTTTTAGCCTTCTTATATAGCTTACTCATGTTTTTCTTTGGAACATGAACATATGCCTCACAACCAAATACCATGAGATGTGTGAAAGAATTTTTCTTACCAGTCTATACATCTTGTTGAGTCTTGTCACCCACTGCCGATGAGGGTGATTTGTTGACCAGGTAACATGCAGTACCCACTGCCTTTTCCCAGAATTCTTTCCCTAACTAGGCACCACTAAGCATGCACCTTGATTTTTTCTTCAGCGTCATGTTCATCCTTTCTACAAATTCATTATGCTGAGGTGTATATGGAGTAGTATTATTCCTTGCTATACTTCACTTATTACATAATTCTTAAAATACATTCCCGTAGAACTCTCCACCATTATATATCCTAAACACCTTAATTATTTTCTCTATTTGATTCTCAACAAGAGTCTTAAACTCTTTACACCTGTCAAAGACTTCAGATTTCTTCCTGAGGAAATATATCCAAGTATTCCTTGAGAAGTGATATATAAATGAGACATAGTACACAGATTTTCCCAATGATGGAACCAACAGAGGTCCAAACAAATCACTGTGCACTAGTTGTAAAATTCCTTCTTCCCTCATTACACTAAAGGGGAATCTTACCTGATTTTGCTTCCCATATACACAATTTTCACAAAAATCGAAATCTAGAGATTAGTTAGACATACCTTCAACCATACCTTTATCATGTAGTAGTCGAATACCCTTCTCTCCGATATACCCCGGTCTTTGATGCCACAACATAACATTTTCTCCAGAGGCTGTAGGAGTTTTTTCTTCTTTTGCTCCAATATCAGGAACAATGGAACTATTACACCCATCACTAATAGTGCTTCCTTCTAGCTTATACATAGTTCCAATCCAAACTCCCTTCAGCAACACCATTTCTCGTTGAACCATCCTACAGGTTTTTTTTTCAAATACCATTTTTACCCCTGCAGCATCCATTTTTCTTGCATCAATAAAATTTCTAGCCAATCTTGGGATGTGCAGAACACCAGAAAGTGTATTAATCCTTCCATCTATGATCCTCAACTTGAATTTTCCTCATCTTATGATTCTGGTTGTCAAGTCATCACTTAGTAAAACATTACCTCCATAACACCTTTCATATTCAGAGAGTCACTCCCTGTGGGGAATCATATGAAAGGATGCACCCAAATCAACCAACCATGATTCATGATATGCATGTGTGCTTCAAGAATCCAAGTACACATCCCCTCCTTCTTCCTTAAAGGTCTTTTCTTCTGTAGATGGAGCACCTTTAGATCCCTTCACTTTCTCAATGTTTTTGGATCTACATTGCTCATTGAAGTGCCCTTCTTTTCCACATCTCCAACACACCTTTAAAAAAAAATTGGAAGATTTAGATCTACCCTTAGAATTAGATCTCCCACTTGAGGACTTAGATCTATTTCTATCATGGGAGTGTCCTCTTGCAAATAATGCATTTGTGTTATATCCTTCCATGTTCTTCTGTCTCATCTCCTCTAAAAACAAGGATGAGACCACATCATCGAAACTCAAGGTAGTTGTATTACTAGCTATGGACACATCGAGACTATCCCACGATTTTGGTAAAGAGAACAGAAAATTGATACACTTATCTTCATCTGAAATTTTAATCTCAACATATAATAATTGACTTACCACAATATTAAAGGCGTTCATATGCTCTGTCACATAGTCTCCATATATCATCCTATGGTTATATAACTTCTTTTGCATGAACAATTTATTTACCAAGGACTTAGACTAATACAAGTTCCCCAACTTATTCCATAACTCCTTAGTTGTAGCTTCCCCTCACACATTCAACAACACTGAATATGAGAGACACAATTAGATTGTGCTCTTTTCCTTCTGATCCAAATTTTTCCAGTCATCTGATGACGTTCCTATAGGTGAAATACATGGATCCACTATGATCCACTGATCTCTATCTACCAACAGATCTTCCATATTGAGCTTCCATAGCTCAAAAAATTTCCCATTAAATTTCTTGATCTCTATTTTCAAACTTCTCACCATTTCTTTTCACATGAAGAATCAATACCGTAGATCTCCCACTGTAACAAGGATTATCATAGTATCGAGCCAAACCCTTTACCACAAAGGTGTCCCCTTGAAGCCAATAATTTCTCTGATACCAAATGTAGATTTTAAACTTGTACAATTATTTACTGCAAACATATTTTCAATAAAAGAACAGAAAAGATACAATGGAAAATACACAGATTACACAAATATTTTTCCCCTGGAAACCCAAACCAGGAAAACCAACATCTTCTATATTCATCTCATCATACATTTTTTACAATAAAATCCATCGGCATCCAAATACCCTAATCCAATGACCTAGGTTATTCAACAACCCTAATTCCTTAACCGGAAATAGAAAACCATCGACAAAAAACCATGTGTTGAAAAACCACCCAAAAACCCTAATTCTTTCTTACTTGGTAGGACTTCCTGTTTGAAAACATCCTTCATTTCTCTAAATACCACATCTCGGCTATACAAAACCTTCTTAGTTTCTAGGTTCCAAATATTATAACCTTTGAGACCATATTTATACCCAATAAAGATAAATTATTTATCCTTCTTATCTAGCTTGTGTTTTCCTTTGGAACATGAACATAGGCCTCACAGCCAAATATGTTGAGATGTGTGAGAGAAGGTTTCTTACCATTCCATACCTCTTGTTGAGTCTTTTCATCCACTTCTGATGAGGGTGATTTTTTGACCAAGTAACATGCAGTACCCACTACCTCTTCCCAGAATTATTTCCCTAACCCTGCACCACTAAGCATGCACCTCACTTTTTCCATCAGCATCATGTTCATCCTTTCTACAAATCCATTATGTTGAGGTGTATACAGAGTAGTATTATTCCTTTCTATACTTCACTTCTTACATAATTATTAAAATTCATTCCCGCAAAAAACTCCACCATTATCTATCCTCAACACCTTAATTATTTTCTCTCTTTGATTCTCAACATGAGCCTTAAATTCTTTAAACCTTTCAAAGACTTCAGATTTATACCCGAGGAAATACATCCAAGTATTCCTTGAGGATTCATCTATAAATGAGACATAGTACACATATTTTCCCAATGATGGAACCGACACAAGTCCAAACACATCACTGTGCACTAGTTGTAAAATTCCTTCTGCCCTCGTTGCACTAGAGGGGAATATTACCCAATTTTGCTTCCCATATACACAATTTTCACTTAAATCAAAATCCTTTGAAATGTTATACATACCTTCAACCATACCTTTACCATGTAGTAGTAGAATACCCTTCTCTCCGATATGCCCCAGTATTTGATGCCACAACATAACATTTTCTCCAAAGACTATAGGAGTTTTTCTTCTTCTTCTCCAATATCAGGAACAATGGAACTATTACACCCATCACTAGTAGTGTTTCCTTGCAGCTTATACATAGTTCCAAGCCGAAATCCCTTCAACAACACCATTTCTTGTTGAACCATCCTGCATGTTTCTTTTTCAAATACCATTTTTACCCTTGCATCGTCCATTTTTCTTACAAAAATCAAATTTCTAGCCAATCTTGGGATGTGCAGAACACCAGGAAGTGTTTTAATCCTTCCATTTATGAGCCTCAACTTTACTTTTCCTCGTCATATGATTCTATTTTTCAATTCATCACTTAGGAACACATTACCTCCATCATGCCTTTCATATTCACATAGTCACTCCCTGTGGTGAGTCATATGAAAGGATGCACCCATGTCAACCAACCATGCCTCATGATCTGCATGTGTGCTTGAAGAAGACAAGTACACATCCCCTCCTTCTTCCTTGGAGGTATTTTCTTCTATATATGGAGCACCTTCATATCCCTTCAATTTCTCAACATTTTGGATCTACATTGCTTATTGAAGTGCCTTATTTTTCACATCTCTAACATACCTTTAAAAACTTTTATGGATATTTAGATCTACCCTTAGAATTAGATCTCCCACTTGAGGACTTAGATCTATTTCTATCCTGGGAGTGTCCTCTTGCAAATAATGCCTCTTTGCTTTGTCCTTCCATGTTCTTCTGTCTCATCTCCTCTGACAACAAGGATGAGACCACATCATTGAAACTCAAGGTATTGGTATTACTACCTATGGCCACAACGATACTATCCCAAAAGCTTGGTAAAGAGCACAATAACTGCTACACTTATCTTCATCTGAGATTTTAATCTCAACAGATAATAATTGACTTGCCACAATATTAAAGGAATTCATATGCTCTGTCACAGAGTCTCCATCTCTCATCCTCGAGTTATATATCTTCTTCCGCAGGAACAATTTATTTACCAAGGACTTAGAATGATACAAGTTCCCCAACTTATTCCATATCTCCTTGGTTGTAGCTTCCCCTGACACATTCAACAATACTGAATATGAGAGACACAATCAGATTATGCTCTTTGCCTTCTGATCCAACTTTTTCTAGTGATCTGTTGATGCTCTTGTAGGTGCAGTACATGGATCCATCGTGATCCACTGATCTCTGTCTACCAATAGATCTTCCATATTGAGCTTCCATAGCTCAAACATTTTCCCATTAAATTTCTTGATCTCTATTTTCGAACTGCTCACCATTTCTTTTCACGTGAAGAATCAATACAACAAATATCCCACTGTAACAAGGCTTATCATAGTCCTGAGCTCTGATACCAAATATATATTTTAACCTTGTACAATTATTTATTGCAAACAAATTTTCAATAAAATAACAGGAAAGATACAATGGAAAATACACACATTACACAAAGATTTTTCCCATGGAAACCCAAATCGAGAAAACCAACATCTTATATATTCATCTCATCATACATTGTTTACAATACAATATACATATAGAATCTATCAGCATCCAAAACCCTAATCCAATGACTTGGATTAGTCAGCAACCCTAAGTCGTTAACCAGAAATAGAAAACCATCGATGGAAAACCATGTGCCGAAAAACCACCAAAAAACGGACATGAAAACCAATGTGTGTGCGTGTCTATATATATATATTCAGGGGTGTTTCCCCCGAACCCCTTACAAGGGCGCTCCCTCCCCCTGCAAACCCCCTGGACAGGTGGGCTCCACCCCCCTGTGACCCCCTGCCAGTGCAACGTAGACACTAGTTATAGTCATGCAAAGAATATAACACATACCCAATAGAGAGTCTGAAATTTGGAGAAGCCTCCAACTTGGGGAAATATTCTTTAGGGAGGAGCCATGGAGGAGTTTAGTTAACATGTGGAGAATTATTTGGGAGTCCCCTTCTGTTAGGCAGAAATATTGTCGTTTAATTCCATTGTAGTACTTTCCCAACTATTTAATTTGTCAATCCGAGGTTCATAGGATTACGAAGCACACACGCTATATATGCGAGAATGAAGTAGAAGTAATCTAATATAAATTGCTGAAATGAAATTAATCTAGGAAAGCATTGAAAGACTAACTAGGAAAGCAGGGAATTAATCTAGGAAAGAAATACCACATGTGAAGAGTTGAATGACAAAAGACATATGTGAGCTCACACAATAAATGAATCTCAAATTATATTACAAGAATCAAATGACAAAGCATGAAAGAATAACAATGAAAGAATCAAAACTAAGAATCCCCTTCTCC
>JASDQU010307467.1:51546-73721 GCA_032191745.1 Picea mariana
CTTTCCCATTATTACAAGATTTGATCCCTTCAAATCCTCCACACGTCTCTCACATATCTTAGATAAGATTTGAAAAACAAATCTTCCATGATATTCTCCCTTTCAAATCTTCAAGTTCGAAGATGTAATTCGAATTTGAGGATAGGTGGTGAATTTTGACTTTGTTGAAATCTTCAAATATGCCTGTTGTTACACATGATTTTGGTCACTCTGGTGATGTATTAACAATGGTGTATTCAGGCTCCCAACAAGGACTTTTTTCCTGAGAAAAGTGGCCCTTGTCTCCTTCCAGAAAACATATTTTCAATGTGAGTTCGTAGGCTGCATATGACCTAGGGTGCGAGAATCCCTCATTCTCGTAGGCCACCTACACCTAGGGTGGGAAATTCTCACAGTTTTCTCCATACATAGGGTGCGAACCTATTGTCAAGCTTGGAAAAGAGAAGAGGTCTCGAGGGTTCTAGAAGGGAATCTTCTAGAAAATGAATTGGCATTCATATGGTTGTCATTTTACTGACTTCTTAGATTTGATGGGATCATCCTCATCCATGTAACCATATCTCCTTCTCCTATATATTGAAATCTTTCTCATGGAAAAGGTTAAGCAAGATTGAATGAAGAATTGGTAAAAGAATTGTGTGAAGAACCCCGCTTGGACAGAGGCTTGAAGGCTCTAGTTGGTCTATCAAGAGGAATTGGATCTTCTTCATGCAAGTACAGAGCAAGTGTGTGTGTTGGAACCAAGAGTCCCTGAAAGGAAGCTTGCGACATCAAGGCGATCAGGTTGTATCTTCTACTTTCAATTAATATGATACAGTGGCATGTCCCTTTCCCATAAAGTCACTCTTACTTTATTGTGTAATTCCTTGATCATATGCATAAGTTGATGTTGAATACATTTTGTTATCTTAACTTTGGTTGGTTTGTGTTGTCTTGGTCTTGACCTCACGAGAGCACCAGAGTGAAGCGGGAGCAACAGAGACCTAAGGACGCGATATAAAGGTATGTCACTTATCCCTCCTTATTAGCAGATTCAATGATTACAAATTAGGAAAAGATTCATGTCATGTCTTGTTTTGTTCTAGATCTAGGTGGATCTAGGGAGATTTTTTAGTGTCCGCACCTACCGATTAGTCTGATAACAAAATTGGCGACTCCACTGGGGATGCAACCCATTTTTTGGTATTTTTGGTGTTTTTCCTTGGCCATTTGCTCTTACCTTACCATTTTTCTTTTGTATCAATCTCTAAGTCTTGAGAAGACCCTGACAGACTCTTTGGGTCTAGAGGTTCCTTCAAAATTTTTGTCTTCTTTCCAAATTTTGCCTAGTTTCAATCATTCTCGCACTAAACCCTTTTCTTGCTTGTGAGAACTACTGGAGTTTGCACACTACTGTGCAGTCCAGTGCGAACATCTCGCACTTTGCTTCTGACCAGCCTGCGAGAATGCTCCATTCTGACACTGTACACTACTGCTTGCCTGTGAACCCATTTTGAAAAATTTTGGGATTAAGGTCTTTTGTATGCCCAGATACCCAGATTTGTATGTGTGTCTGAAGAGAAATTATTGGGCCACTGATTGATTGTTTCTTGAATTTGGATTTTGTGAATGATTAGTCTTTGGAAATCGAAAGTACTTCTTGTTCGTTTTTCTCAACTCTTGCCTCTTGACTTTTTCTTAACAAGTGTATACTTTCGGGTCTTGAAATCCGAGTGCTTGTTTGGTTGGGAGCCGGTGATCAGTTTAAAAGTTGGGATTATTTGTCTTTTTCAATTGCTCATTTCTTGGAAAGTTGTTGCCCTCATGCATTTGAAAAGACTAGTCTTGTCTACTTGTTATGTCTGTCTTCATTGAAAGATTGGTTTGGGTTTTGTTGTATATTTATTTTCATTAGTTGCTAGTTTTTCTTTGTTTCACCAATGTTGTGTGGTTTCTATTGAAAATTAAAAAACATTGTTCTTTTAAAAAAAGAAATTTTTTATTTTGAAAATATTGGCATTCAATTGTTGAAATAAAACGAATAGAGAATTGGCATTGGTCTTGATTTGTTGATATTGCATTTTCAAAGAAGATTATATATCATAGTTCAAGATTGTTCCAGAAAACTCCTCTTCCCCTCCCGTAAATAGGATTCATCGAACAAGAATTGATATTTTTCATTCCTATCTATGCATTGTTGGGTCAGAGTCACACACAACATTAGTTTCATCTCTGTCTCCTTTGAGTAATAACAGCCTTTAATAATATCGTGCGGATTTTAAAATTTAAATAGTAACTCTATTCTAGGACTCTATTACACCAACATTATCTAGGCTAGAGATTTGGAATAAGGCAGAGAGATACACTCTCCAAAGCACAAAACACACAATAGCATCTTGTGTTAAGGAGTGTCAAATTTCATTTGCAACATTTTGTCCTGGGAAGCCCTTCTCACACAAGGATCAAACCTGAGGTCACATTGATATTGGCAGAGTTACTCACCCTGCTTTGTTAATGTCAGTGTAGAGATTTCACGTATTATGGGGGTCACTTGAAGGTATACCCACAATGATGAGTGGAAGCCTCGCAAGTTGATTTCGGGCTAGATACCTTGCCCTCGCATGTGGATCAGACTATCGACTGTCCCCCCAGGCTTTATTATTGTTGGTGGTAACCTTAGTGGCCTATCTTCTTAGGGTCTTACACAAGGTGACTATGAAGGGGCAAGTCTTCACGGTACTTGGAATTGACGTTGGCCAAACTCACTCGAGCTCCTTTGAGGGTATACCCACAATTATGTGTGGGAGATTGCACTAGGGTGTAAGTCCATTAAGCAGGTTGTCAACGTAACTTTTCCAACCTAGCCCAGCCCCTTCTCGTCTCGTCATTGTGACATTGGCTTTCATCACCAACTAGTGACTTCGGAATTAGAAGGTCTTGTTTGCTTGGTGTTGTTTCCTAGATTTTTTTTACTAGTGCATGTTGTTTGTTTACCCTAGTTGACTATAGAATTTTCTTCGTAAGTTTTTAACTCATTCACCATTGACCCTCCACGTTGATCACGTAGAATGCAAGGCTTACCCCCAAAAAATATGGAAGGTTCTCAACCCTTACCCACCAGCTCACTAGAGGGCTCTCCTAAACAGAGTGAAGTCCAAGACATCACCACTCCACAAGTGGAAATAACTGACTCTCTAGAACGATTCCAAATTTCTAATTCTCGAGAGGACTTTCGACTTCATCCCGACTCTGAGAGATGTATTATGCTAGTAAGTTCTTCTGGGGACTTGGTTGTTTTGTCTTCTAGATCACCGACTGGACCTTTTCCAGGACTTGAGGGTCAAGATCCTTTTTGGACTACTGGCATTTTTAGACGGGATCTCTTTGGCTCAGGAGCAGGCATTGATATCACCGTCCCCGAAACCTCTGACCCAGATGCAGTACCTTTTACTACTGCTTATTATTTTCCTGGTACAGAAGCTTCGTGAGCTAACCACATCTTGACTCTCCCTTTACAAATGGTTCATTACACAGATACTACGAGTCTTCACACCGTGATTATCATGGCTAGCCAAGATCCTATTGGTACACCGCTTTCGCCCAGAGTCACCCCAACTCTTCCACTTGGATACCGTGCATTGAATGCCTCTATTCCCATTCCTACATGCATCACATACGAAACTCTTGGTGGTCCCTCTTCTTCTGGGCACTATCCTCCCAGTTTCATCCTGACACTTCACACGCCCCCTTTCAGAGGACCTTTTCCATCCTCTATCGGAGGCGCCAATCCTAATGGCACCATTTTGTCGTTCACACTAAATTACTAGATTCCTATTGGTGGACAATTTCACCAAGGAGGCCCAACTCAACCCCCCACCGACCCCACCCTATGGACAGAACATACCTCCATCTGTGGCCCAGTATTGGAACCATCTGATACAACATAATCCTCAATTGACTAGGGGGAAACAGCCTCCAGCTACATCCATTATACCCTCTAGTACAGGCCAACCATATCCAGGTACGTCCAATCCTATTTGGGGCTTGAATGCTCAACCCCACGCCCCTATTCAAGGTGTTGGCATGTTTTACAGATAGTGTACGTTTGTCATTGATGGCAAGTACAACAGCAAAGATGGCAGCAAACATGCAAAGGATTGTAGGTAGGTCATTAATGGCAAGATCAGAGTATGCAGCGAAGGCAAAACAAGGACAAAGTAAGCTCAGGAGGAATTATCGTAGAGTCGAACGCAGTGCGTAAGTGCACACCAGGAATGAGGTTAACTCATTCAGAATCCCCGATGACCGTCAGATATGAATTCAGAGAAGAGTAAACTCCATTTCAGAGTTTCGTAGATCAGGACTTGAAGGTGTTGAGAACTTACACATCCAGAATGTGAAATAGCGAGAAGATCAGGGCCGTAGGATCTATGGTAACTACGAAGGACCAATAGCCATTAGATATGGTGAAGCTACAAGGTGGATAGGATAGTCGTGGATTGTTGGATCAAGAGGATGCATGGACAAAGATCAGAGCACCATAAAGACTCCATTTCAGAGTTTCGCAAGTCGGGAAATTCAAAGGAAAGAGGCTTGAATTCGCAATACGTGAAATCGTGAAACTATCTTAGCTGTCAGATCGAGGTTTGATCTGAACCGTTGATCTGACTCCATCTCAGAGTCTCAACTATCGTGACTTGGAGTGACGAGAATCTCCATCTAAGGATCAGCGAGATGTGAGATCATGAAAAGATCAGGACCGTCAGATCACCATGAACGAGGACCGTTGATCTGAGCTCCATCTCAGAGTCTTAGCTATCATGACTTGGAGTGATGAGACTTTTCACGAAGAGATCTGGATCGTAAATACATGAATATTCTGGACTGTTGATCCAGATCCATCTCAGAGTTTCCCCTATCGCGACTTGCAGTGATGAGCACCTCCATATAAGGAATAGCGAAAAGCAAAATTGTGATTTAATCGTAGCCGT
The DNA here is from genome assembly GCA_032191745.1 of Picea mariana. Taxonomy (NCBI): domain Eukaryota; kingdom Viridiplantae; phylum Streptophyta; class Pinopsida; order Pinales; family Pinaceae; genus Picea; species Picea mariana. Next base: position 56,517 of record JASDQU010307467.1, read on the forward strand.
CATATCAAGGTGTGTTCTGGACCATTTATCCAGCTCCATCTCAGAGTTTCACCTATCGCGACTTGGAGTGACGAACACCTCCATCTAAGGAACAGCGAAAAGCGAAGTCGCGATTTAATCGTAGCCGTCATATCAAGGTGTGATCTGGACCGTTGATTCGACTCCATTTCGGAGTTTCGCAAATCGCAACTTGGAGAGGCAAGAAACATAACCACAGGAGTCCCGAAATGCCGAAACAAGAAATTGCAAAATACTTTAGGCATGTGGTCATCACCGGTGGTCACGAGAACGGAAGGAGTTAGTTCAGATAAGCTCTGTTTCGGGGTATCGGGGATCGCGACTTGGAGACTCGAAATGCCTCATCTCCAGATTCACAAAATGTGAAATTGTGAAAGCGCTTTATGCATAAGCGCGTGTTCATAGCCCTTGGTCACATCGGTGAGAGATGGAGGAAAGAGCTAGAGAAACCAAGATCCTTTTCAGGGATCACGACTGGGAGTGTCGAGACACTTGGTCACCCAAATTCTGAATTTTCAAATGCCGAAATGTCGAAATGAGTGCAAGATCGCATGGAACCAATCCAACGATGCAGGTGAATTTGAGAATAATCGGAGGGCTAATATTTCTCCTCACAGTGTAACTGCTAGAAACCATTGATGGCCTCTGCCAGAGAATTCGAAGAGACCTCTGTGTGATCGCCAAAGTAGATGAAGAGTCTCCAAGCTTCATCTAGTGAAGGAAGACTATTCTTAGAGGGGATTGATAGATGGATGAGTGTTGAAGCCTGTAGATGAAACAAAGAGGGTGAGCTTGACTGTAACAGAGAAGACGAAGAGTCTCAACTGCCAGAGAGAAAAAAGGAATCTCGGCATAACTCCTAGTGATGATAGACACATGGGTTGAACTACCAGAGAATCTCGGCATAACACCTAGTGATGATAGACACATGTGATGATGATCAAGCATAGCACTTAAGATGTGGAGGAAATTGGTGCGGTGTGAGCATGCAGAGGAATGGTGAATATTGCATGCACAAGGTGCACAGAAGCTATAAATACACAGTATAGAGAAGAGATGCGGTTGTTGTTGCTGCTGGAGTTGTTTTGGATGTTGTTGTTGAAGGTGATTCATGCATGAAGAAGGAGCAGAGTGCAGCAGCTTAATAGAACAGAAGAAGAACTGTGCAGTGAATAGACATGGGGCACAAAGCATAAAAAGCAGAAGAACAAAATGGGTAGTGGATGCATGCTGGAAGACAGTGAGGAAGTCTGAGTAAGAAAATTTTGTAGAACAGTGATGAGATTGTGTTGACGGGCGAAATGAACGCTCGCCAACTGGAAGAGTGGATTCGGTTTGGGGTTGTCTAAATAACCCAAACCGTTTGGGATGACCCACCCTAACGGGTTTAGCGGCTTCGTTAGCCAATCTAAGTCCTAGGAAAACAAAAGAAAACTACACTAAGGAACTAATCTAAATGAAAACAATAACTAAAGCAAACTAATAAACAAATCTGAAATAAATATATACAGTCAATTATCTATACTATGTAGCAATAATTCTGTAAAATTAAATGTTCAATTATCAACAGAATTAGATCCAATTACAAATATACAATATTTACAGATTACAGATTTAAATGAAAACCTTCAAAAATCATTTGTAAACTGTCCTAAGACAGTGAAACTATTGTTTTTTTATTTTTATAATTTTATGAGAAAGAAATTAAATAAAAACTATCTAAGCTGATCAACTAAAATAATAATTCTAACTATGAATCTGAACTATACATATATCTATCTAAACTACTTAAATGGCACTAATAAATTAACTATCAAATAGCAAATAGTAAGCTGACCTGAAGTAATGCTTCAGGTTTGTCCTGCATGCAATAGTTGGTTTAGCTGTTCGGTGGGAGGAAACCCGCACCAGATTCTCCAAAAGCTTCTTGTAAATAGGAAGCAGCTGCACTCTTTAAATATAAATGACAGGACAAACAAGATATAAAAAATTACAGCAATCTTATGATTTACAAATCATCACATTTAGATAATTTTGTTTGCAAAGATTTGTACGAAATGATTCATTTAACGAAGAAGATAAATATTTAATTCATTAAATTGAAACAAAGTAATTGCTACTATTTTAAAATAAGAGAAATCAGATATGGACGACACATAAACCAGATCACATCAACCTGCAATGAATTACGATAGCTAAAGTAGTCGATAATTAATTGCAAACTGATATGAAGAAAACTTGAAATAAAAGTTTGATATATTGAAAGCTAAAGTTGTTACAAGACATCAACTTTCATCCCAGTCTGTATTATAAATCCATAGTCTGGTTCTCCCAACAGTGATGATGATGGGTCAATTACAAAAAATAACAAGTATTTAAAGACCTCCCACAGGGTAAAACATCCCTGTGGGAATTATCAAAGGAGTTTACAAAAAATCTGGGAATAATCTCCCAAGTCTCTATCCTGACTGAAACTAACAACCTATAACAAAACTATATCACAAAAACATCTCTTAAACTACAAGAGCATATCCCATTGATCATTGAAATTCATATGCACCTGAAAGTGGACAAGAATAGACAAGTTTAGGTGATATTTTATTGATAAAATTAACAAAAATCTAAATTTTAAGACTAACTACAGAATCTCACGATTTTGTAGCTGGTCTAATTTGAACACATAATCGATTAAAATCAATGAAATGCTAACAAAAATATATTCAAATCTTTAATTACTAATTCCAAAAAAAGCGAATCATTCATACCACAACAAATCAAAACTTGTATGCAAATTGAAACAAATGAAATCGCAATTGAATTAATCAAATGATAACAGGATATGTGAGATTTGTCAAACAACTGTTATTACCAATTCGGAACATACAAAATCGATTGACAGTTGGGGAACCAACGAAATTATCTCTTGAACCAATCTCAAACAAGATTATAATCGATTTAACCAAGTCTTTCATATGAATTCAATAGAGACAAAATATGTCAATCCGATCTTAACAGAATCGTTTTTCAAAATCAAAACTAACAGAGTCATTTTGCGGATCAATAGTTCACATTGTATTTGTCAAACCAATCACTGATATTGATGCACTGCATACGTAAAGGGTCATGCCAATTCAAGCATGCAGAATCGTTTCAAAATCAAACCATAAGAAATAAATTAAACTATATTAGAGCCGACACAATCGATATGCTAAATCGTATCAATCAACACAGCTACACGATTTTAGCAAATAAATCTTATGCACAGGTCGAATGTAATTAAAATCCAAACGAGAATATTTATTCAAAACGAAACAGACTCGTTTATTCGGACAGAACTAAATGAAAGCAAAACCCAATCGACTATATTAATTCAAATGTACAGAATTGTTTCAAAGCAAACCAAACAGAATCACAAACAACCCAATCGCTTATACTAATCTAAGCACAATAAAATCACATAACCAAATCATAGCTATATTTAATTTTAGCAAAACGAATCTACTGTACATGATTCACAACGAAATTGTTTTTAGTGATCCAAGTATAACAGAACCATTTTGAATCTATTAAAATGAACAGAGCTAATTGAAAACAACTCCAATCGGTTAAATTAATTCAAGCAAACTCACAAAGCAAAATCGATGTCAAAACACATACCTGGGCAACTCGGTCATGATAATTTTGAATTGACAAAGGCCGTTGTTGCTTCGACATTCCTAAAGACAATCGAACCGGTGGTTTTTTGTTTCTTCTCATTGGCTTATAGCCTGTCATTCTCCTTTGACAGGACTGTCACTCGTTCCTCTAATGTTTTGATCTTTGATTGTAACAAGGGAACGTCGGTGTAATAACACTCTAGCCAAGCATTGCATTGGATACATGGTAATTGATCGGGCTTTGGTATCACAGGCGGGGGTTTGTTCAAGTTACCTGGGGTTTCATTGTGCAGCTTGATTCCCGATTAGTTAGGTTCATTTTTCAAGCACAGAGGTAAGTTAGAGACATATTCATAGGGTTCCTTAGAGCATAGGCCATGAGAATAGGGGTATTCCTCAGTCAGGAATCGTTCAATTTCAGAGTCTGAGTCCTCGCTCAACACTATGGGATTTTGGTCGACGTTTTGCTTGGGTTTGTTCCTGGCACATCTGAATATCCATCGGGCATGTTTCTTCCCCTTACTGTTCACAGCAGTGTCACCTTTTCCTTTCTTCCTCACATGCTTCTTTACAGCCTCAGTCTTGTCTTTAGTACACGGGTTGGCTATGGTATTGGGTAGGTCGATGTCAGGGAAATCTGAGGGTTTGACAGGGGGTAGAAGGATATGAAATGGCACGGCTGTCCCAACCATAGTTTTCGTAACCACAGCCTTGTCCACTTGGACAGACTTGGGAGTGGCGAAGCCATTCCTTGATAGGAAGGCTTTCCAATTATCACCATGAAGGCTCAAATGGTAGACGATAATGAGTTTGATCAAGTCGTGATGGAAAAGGCTGCTATCAGCCTTCTCACGCTTAAATCTTTTAGACATCTTTTAAATACTACACAAGAGATAATGTGGCATATTCAAAGGGTAGCCTATAAAATTCATCAACAACCGGAGATGATACAAAAATACCAAGCCATAACGACCTTCACAGGTCAAAAACTATTTAACAATTGCTAAAAGATTGTGCCACCTGGGTTTGAGGGTAGTGATAGGCATACCTCTATCATAGGAAACAATCTTCCTTGATGTGAAAAGGAGTGACCACGGCACCTCATCTACTTTGGAATTTTTAAACCACCTTTGCCCTGTCGCTGGTAGTCTTGTAGCTGAACTCATGAATTCCTAATTAAGCTCAAGTTGTATGTCTCCGATCTTAGCCCTACATCTGTCAAAGGTGAGGGCAAATTGTTGGGCAACCGAAAGGTTGAAACCCTCAAACCTTTGGATAAACACCAGCCAACCACCACTTTCCAAATCCTTACGAGCATTGTCGAACAGCAGAAGTGTTTGGCTACCATTTGGCTCTACGCGCACCACCGGTGCCATAGACAAAAGCACACGGTGAGCTGGGTAAATGGGCAAGGGTTTGAACAAGGTATACGTAGGGTCGATAGCTACCAGGCTTACCTGAAAACAACAGAGTTAACCCGGGATAGGGGGAAGGCATTAATGCCCGAGTGTGCGAGGGTGGTGGAGCTAGATCAGCCCATGCAAAATAGTCATTTCCCATAGTACAACCGATGGTGCATATAGCGATTCAAATCACTATTGCATATGTCAAAAACTATGCCATTCAAAAAATTAATGAAATCTATGGTAAGTCGACCAAACATTTGCGCAAGCAATAGTATTAGCATAGTTTTAAAACCAAAACAATGATTCGAAATCAACACCAAGGGTTCAATCATATCACATATGTGTTGTATGAAATGATCACACCGAGGGTCTAATCACAACATCAATGTGTTTTCATGAAAACAATGTGTCAAGGCAATCAATGAAAGAACTATAGAACATCAAACCACCAATGTATCAAAAACTCGATCATAAGAATATCATGACAGTCTTATAACAATTAAAGAATGCCAAATGAGTAAAGATCTTGGAGCCTTGCCAACTGTGCGACTATAATTAAATTGGAAATGCAATGAACACATAGACAAGAGTGACCATAATAATCCAGTGATGATTTTAATGTGACTTCGAAATTAAAATTTTCACGCTTGCAGTCGTGAAAATGAGAACAAAGGTAGGTGTGCAAATTGCGCAAAAATAATAGCGTTGTTTTTATTCAAAGATTGCGATGAAGATCAAGGGTTCCAAAACACTTGGGCATGCATCTTATTAGGATAGTATAAAAATGAAAATTGGCTACCAACAATGGCGACACACTGGTAGAAGCATTTATCTCTGCCAAAAGAACGAACTCAGATTAGGATAATAGGAATAATTCCAACAAAAATAACCAGAAAATTGTTTAAACATCATCAATGATCAAATATTCCAGCAGTGTTTAAAGGATGAAAATTGATAATAGTCTTAAGATAAGCGAGCCGCGATATTAAAGATAAAATCTCCAATACTGTTGACAGAGCCACTGCTGCCAGCAGGCGTCCATAGCCTCGACAGGGTTGCCATTTAACCCACTCTGATATCCGTATCCTGCCAAGAAGTTCCAGATCAGAATAAATGACATGTTAAAGTTAAGAGGTTTCATATTTACGAATTTTCATATACCCGACATTGCTTCGCTGCCAGCAGGCCTGTTCAGTACCCCAACGAAGTTGTCTTGGCGTCATGCATGCATTTACCCGCTGCCAGCAGACTTGTTCAGCATCCCGGCGGGTTTACAAGCACTTCCCACAACTCTTTTATTTAGTTATTTTGTTATTTAAAGATATATAGTCGAGCGGGGTGAAGCTAAAAATTATGATATTTTAACATATTTTTTACAGACCTCAACAGAATTTATTAGAACTGTCCTTCATTAAGATCCAAAGATGGTTTATTTACAGAACCAACTTTCTAAGGTAGGGAGACATATTTCTGATCCATTCCCTTAAGGAACAGGGACAGCGTAAGAAGATAATAGATGATCGTGATAGGCTTTACTCATAGATTGAAATCAGTTAACTTCTTTCAAACAACAGTCTTTTCAACACAGATGTAAATTTCAGAAGTATATAATTGATGTTTATACAATGTTTCAACGGTCTTTTCCGTGAAAGAATTTTCTGTTTTCTTTGTCTGAATAGTTCAGCATGGAGGCATGTGTATTCCAACATCAAAAACCAATAAGAGCAAGGAAAAATTGAAACCAAAACAGTAAAAGAAAAGAAAACCAAAGCAGAAACATATTTACATAGTATACAAAGGGTTGTCATCAAGCGAAGTATATTTTCAGAGCTTGTCCATTCACTGGATAGGTGTCAGGCTGCCCTTCTAGATTCTACAATCGGAAAGAGCTGGGACCCAATTTCTCAGCAATTAAAAACGGTCCAAGCCATAAGTTCTGAAATTTCGTGTGCTCTCCCTTTCCCTCATGCGGTTTGTCCCACTTCAAGACAAGGTCACCTACTTCGAAGTTCCTATCAGAGGCAGAGTTAGAATCAAACCATCTTTTGACCACTAGTTGATGCTGATCTAACTTACGTTTAGCTTGGGCTCTTACCTCTTCTAGCTTCATTAAGGCGTTAATTAAGTTTTCCCAAGGGGGACAATCCTCTTCTTGTATTTTCTGTGATAGCTGTAGCGAGGGAAGAAGAATGTGTGGTGGCAGAATTGCTTCTTTTCCATAGACAAGAAAAATGGGAGAGTTACCTACAACAACTTTTGATGTTACCCTATCAGCCCAAATTGCATTTAACAGCGCATTATGCCATTTTTTGTGATTCTCAAATACCGTTCTCTTGATAATTTTAATCAGATTCTTATTTGTTGACTCTACCAATCCATTGCCCTGGGGGTAATAGCTAGTAGAATACTTCAATTTAATTCATTTTTCTAAAGAGAACTCGCTCATCTCAAGGGACGAAAAATAAGAAGCGTTATCGAATACTAAACAGTCAGGGATACCAAATCGAGTGATAATATTCGAATTTAGAAAGGCAATTACCTGTCTGGTATTTACAGTTCTTAATGCGGCAGCTTCAGACCACCTGGTGAAATAATCTGTGGCTATTATGATAAAATTATGCTGCTGTGAGGATGGCAGATTAATTGGACCTATAATATCAAGGCCCCACTGCTGAAAAGGAGAGTCTACTAGAACAGGCTGCAAAGGAAAGGCTGGTTTTTGTAACCGCCCTGATGCTTTTTGACAAATAGTACACCTACGACACAAGGCATGGGCGTCTCTAAAAAGTGTGGGCCAGTAATAACCGGCTCTCAAAACTTTATGGGCCATGGTGTCACCACCAAAATTCCCACCAGCTTCTCCGGCGTGCAACTCTAGCAAGACTTTTTCTGCTTCATCTTTCTCAAGACAACGCATCAGTACGCCATCAAAATTTTGACAAAACAGAATACCATTAATCAAATGAAAGGAGGCAGAATTTAATCTTAACGCTCTTCTTTTAGTGGGATCCAGGTGACAGGGGGCTGACCCATGTTCAAGACATAATTTTATATCGTCATACCAGGGACTAACAGAGTTTTGTGCACAACAGATTGCATTTTGATCGTGTTGTCCTAGGTTTGACCTATCGCTTTCTTCTTGTTGTCCTACTGTTGAGTCAGCAACTAACTTGCATAACCCTTGGCCTCTCACTATTTGATCTAGGGTAATCTCTATGTCATACTCCTGTAAGGAAGTAACCCAGTTCGCCCTCTTTTCACCTAGTTCTTTCTACACTAACAGATTCCTGACGACTGGGTAAGGGACAATAATCTTCGTTCTGGATTTCAAAAGATAAGACCGGAAGTGTTTGACTGCTTTGAAAACAGTGTAGGCTTGCTGATCTACCGTTGGGTAATTAAGTTCCGCACCTTTGAAAGAAGAGCTCATAAAGGCAATGGTTACTTCATTGTTTTCAGCGTTCTTTTGAGTAAGAACGGTGGCGTAGGAACGGTCAGAAGCAAAAGTGTAGAGTGTAAAGTCTTGTGAAAAGTCGGGGCTCATGAGAGAAGGAGCATCTATTATGGCCCTTTTTATTGCATTAAAAGCTTGATTTTCTAAGGGTCCCCAATGATATTGTGTGTCTTTCTTAATTAAATTATGTAAAGGTCTGACCATTTAGGAGAAACTGGGGATGAATCTCCTGACGAAGTTTATCTGGCCTAAGAAAGACTGCATAGATTTTTTGGATGTAGGAGGGGGAAGTTTCGATATGACTAGAGTCCTTTCGGGGTCGATAATCATCCCTTTCCTTGACACAATAAATCCTAAGAGTTTACCTTTTTCTACTGCGAAGATAGATTTTTTAGGATTCAAGGAAATGTCGTATTTACGACATCATAGTAGAACAACTCTTAAATGAGCTAGATGATCGGTTTTGTTTTTAGAAAATACAGTAACATCATCTAAGTAAACTATGATAGACTGATTGATTAAGCCTAGGAAAGCGATGTCCATCACTCTCTGGAAAGTGGCACCGGCATTAATCAATCCAAAGGACATTTTTCGATAAGCATAGGTGCCCCATGGAGTGTGGAAGCTAGTTTTAAGTTGGTCTGGAGGAGACATCAGGACTTGGTTGTACCCCGAGAAACCATCCAATAAAGATAGCCTCTCAGAACCAGATACCTATTGAAGGATCTGTTCCATGGGTGGGACAGGGTAGTTGTCTTTATCAGACGCTTTATTAAGGTTTCAGAAATCGATGCAGAGTCGAATTTCCCCACTTTTCTTCCGAACAGGAACAAGGTTAGAAACCCATTGAGTGTGCCTAACTGGGAAAATTATCTTAGCATTCAGGAGTTTATTTAATTATTTTTTGACGGTCGGTTCGAGCTTAGGGTGCATTTTTCTTAATTTCTATTGAAAGGGTAAGGTTTGGGGTTTCATAGGAATGACGTGTTGTATGATGTTGTGGTCGAAAGTTTTAAGGTCATCATACGTCCACACAAAAACATCTTTAAATTCTTTAAACAATTTAACAAATGCAGCCTTTTCTTGTTCAGAACACCCAACCCCTAAATTAATGCACTGCGGATTGTCATTAGTTCCTAAGTTTACTTTTTCATATGATAACGAGGAACTATTGGTTTTACAGTTGACCAATTTTTTGAATTTATCTTGAATATCGTAAAATTTATCTAATATAACTACAGACTTAGGGATTGAATTTACCATGTCCGACAAAGATTCAGGAGTTCTCGGATCTGGTACTACCATGAAATCACGCAAATTGTCATCGTGAGTGCATTCGTCGATCACCGCACCTTGAAAAGTTTCCTCCATATGCAGGAAGCTAATAATTTGCTGATCGTCATCGAAGACTCTCCAATTCGTGATGTTGTTGGGAACGGATGGCCTGAACAATAGTTCGACGAAGAATGCATCCGGGGACAAGCCTTCTGTAGGAAAGAGTTTAGAAGCTACGTTAGCTAATAGATCAGCTTCAGAATTATTCAATCTAGGAATAGAATTTATATTGAAAGCAGAAAATTTATTCATTAAATTCCATACCTCGGATTGGTAGCTTTTAAGATGCGGGGACAGACAGTGTATAGAATCTCTTACCTGTCTAACAACGATTTCGGAATCGCCAAACACAGTCAAATTTTGAATGTTCATATCTAAAGCTTTTCTGAGGCCCTGCAGTAAATCCTCATATTCTTCTGTGTTATTAGTACATTCAAATTCTAACCTACATTCAATCAGGGTTTTGTTACCTGCCGGATCGATAATAACGTAGCCTACACCAGCTTCTTCTTTGTATTTTGACCCGTCAAAATAAAGAGACCAAATTTGATTTTTATTGGGTGTATGAGACCGTTGTGCAGAAGCTGTTGGCTGCACATATGCTACAATCTCGGACTGTTGTTCTGGGTTGGTGATAGCTAAAGCCTCGGCCATGAAATTGTCGAAAAAGGTATATATCCCTTGTATTTCGGGTGAATCAGCAGAGGGTGTAAATGGTTCGTTGGGATCATTCAAATATGTGACCGTGAACTTAAGGTAGCGCTCACAATTTACCTTGATTTTGTTGGGATTGTCGTTCTCTGGAAGCCATAGGTGAGACCAATCTGTCGTGAAATAGCCGTGTAGCTACTTTGACCAGTCCCTACTTAAAAACAGACCATACACTTCTGGAATATCCACAACAATAATATCAGTGACTTGATGAACCTTGGGGTTAGACGATAATCTTATAAGCACATTCCTTAATTCGCCTACAACTTTAACACTAGTTCGATCAAGTTGGATGATTTTTAAAGTGGATGGTTCAAATTCAGCATTAATCTTCTGACACACAGACCATGGCATCACATTGGATGACGCCCCTAAGTCTACCATACAATTGTGCATGTTTCTATTAAAGATTTCGAAAGTTAACAAAAATGGAGGTACATTTCTGCGAGTACTAAGGGTGGTAGTTTGTGGCTTTTTACTCGCAGTCTCTAAAGCTAATTTATCTACATTATTTACATTATTTACAGGAAGGCTTCCTTTATCGTGAGGATCAGGATTGTTCTTAGTGGAAGTCTTCTGAGGAACCTTGTTTTGAACAACCTTGTTATTTCTTGAATTACCATTTTTGCTATTCTCTGCGATGTTCTCTAACATTTTTTGTAGCAGAAATGGAAATTTTAATAACTCATAAACAGAAATGTTAGCCCTTAAATTTTTAAGATCTTCAACTAAATCATAATCTAAGTTGGGGTTTACATGACTTTGTTTAGTCTCAGCTGGTTTAGATTGCTTTGGAGGTAAAGTCGTAGTGTTTTCAGAAGAAGGTTTGTTTGTCGTCTTACTCCTAGTATTATAGGGATGTACTGTCTCGAAGTTAGCTTGAAAGATGCTATCCGAGAAGTGTCCAAAAATGTTTGGAGAAGAATCTTCTTCTTGAACTGTCTCTTGTTCAACAACCTCCTCAGGAATCTCAGGAGGCATCAAGTTATCCTGGGCTTCTAAAATTGTTTGAAGGGCGTATTGCAGACTTTCTAGATTAAGGCCCTCAGTAGTAGGATTAGGTCGGTTGGTGGGAAAAGGCTTCCTGAATGGGGGTTTGTAGGGCCCTTTTCTCGAAGAAGTTTCTTCGACCGTCCTTTTCAAATCTATAACTTGATTTGACAATTTTTGAATGACTTTAGTTAGGTTTTCTAAATCAGAACTTTCAAGTTGTGTTTTATTTTGAGTAGGTCTAGGGAGGATTTTGATCTTCTTTTTGGAAGATGAACTAGTGTCTGTTTCATTGCTAGTAGTGTCTTTTAGACTGAGTATGTCTTTTTCAATCTGGCTGGCCTCTTCGAAGGCCTCTAACAACGTGGCTTTCTTAGATCGTTTAACCCAAATGGCTATACTTTGATGCAGGGCTTTAGTATAGTATGCTATGATAAGATTCTCGGCGGGCATGGAATCCGTAGGGATTCGGTTCTTAAGTGTTAAGAATCTTTGATTAAAGTCTTTGATTTTCTCTTTTGGGTTCATTCTTAAGCTAGAAAGTTCCATAACTATAACTTCCGGTGACTTATCATCTCCGAACTTTTCCAAAAAGCATGACTCGAACTTTTCCCAAGACACGATGGTATGGGGTTGCTGGGCAAAGTACCATGTAGATGCATTGCCCTCGAAAGTATAGGGGGACGACCTACAGACTACATCTTCATGCTCGACATTGCATAGTCTAATGGCTAACATAAACTTTTTAATGTGATCTTCTGCGATCTGTTTAGAGTTAGGGTCAAACTTGGGAAGCCACTTCTCCGAATGTTTGGGTAAGGGATGTTGAGCCCTAGGTACGGCTACCACATCCTGGTCAAGCCAAGGTCTAGCAGGGTTTTTCTGGTTGGCCATTGGTGTAGGCGGTGTGAAAGGCTAAGAAGGGGAACTGCCTTCGTCAGAGGAGTCTTCTCCCGAAGAAGAAGGATATGATGGAGGTGGTTAAGGAGGTATTCCAGATCCTCCTGTAGCAAGAGTGAGGATTGGATCTGTAGGGTTCACAGTGAGGTTAGTGCCTCCAGGTTGTTCTCTGATATCATAGAAATCTAAAGGTTGGTCCAAAGTTCGATTTGGTTGCCTTAAATGGGCTAAGGCACTATGTGTTCTTATGAGAGATTGGCGGACAATCTCTTGTATGTCACCACATGTAGGATTTCGGGTTGCTGGCTCAACTGTGATCCATGGATCATTGTTTGATGTGGTTGTTGTTTGAGGGGGAATGTTGTCTTTTGAATGACTTCTTGTCACTATAGGTGAGCGGTTAGGTGGTGGAGGAGTCTTACGATCGCCTCGTGCCATTAATAAATTCCAGGCCCTCCTTCTAGCACCATTTGTTGACGGGTGAAATGAACGCTCGCCAACTGGAAGAGTGGATCCGGTCCAGGGTTGTCTAAATAACCCAAGTCGTTTGGGATGACCCACCCTGACGGGTTTAGTAGCTCCGTTAGCTGATCTAAGTCCTAGGAAAACAAAAGAAAACTACACTAAGGAACTAATCTAAATGAAAACAACAACAAAAGCAAACTAATAAACAAATCTGAAATAAATATATACAATCTATTATCTATACTATGTAGCAATAATTCTATAAAATTAAATGTTCAATTATCAACAGAATTAGATCCAATTACAAATATACAATATTTACAGATTACATATTTAAATGAAAACCTGCAAAAATCATTTGTAAACTATCCTAAGACAGTGAAACTATTGTTTTTTTTATTTTTATAATTTTATGAGAAAGAAATTAAATAAAAACTATCTAAGATGATCAACTAAAATAATAATTCTAACTATGAATCTGAACTATACATATATCTATCTAAACTACTTAAATGACACTAATAAATTAACTATCAAATAACAAATAGTAAGATGGCCTGAAGTAACGCTTCAGGTTTGTCCTGCATCCAATAGTTGGTTTAGTTGTTCGGTGGGAGGAAACCCACACCAGATTCTCCACAAGCTTCTCGTAAACAGGAAGCAATTGCGCTCTTTAAATATAAATGAAAGGACAAACACGATATAAAAAATTACAGCAATCTTATGATTTACAAATCATCACATTTAGATAAATCTGTTTGTAAAGATTTGTACGCAATGATTCATTTAACGAAGAAGATAAATCTTTAATTCATTAAATTGAAACAAAGTAATTGTTGCTATTTTAAAATAAGAGAAATCAGATATGGACGACACATAAACCAGATCACATCAACCTACAACGAATTACGATAGCTAAAGTAGTCGATAATTAATTGATAACTAATATGAAGAAAACTTGAAATAAAAGTTTGATATATTGAAAGCTAAAGCTGTTACAAGACATCAACTTTCATCCCAGTCTGTATTATAAATCCATAGTCTGGTTCTCCCAACAGTGATGATGATGGGTCAATTACAAAAAATAACAAGTATTTAAAGACCTCCCACAGGGTAAAACATCCCTGTGGGAATTATCAAAGGAGTTTACAAAAAATCTGGGAATAATATCCCAAGTCTCTATTCCTGACTAAAGCTAACAACCTATAACAAAACTATATCACAAAAACATCTCTTAAACTGCCACAGCATATCCCATTGATCATTGAAATTCATATGCACCTGAAAGTGGACAAGAATAGACAAGTTTAGGTGATATTTTATTGATAAAATTAACAAAAATCTAAATTTTAAGACTAGCTACAGAATCTCACGATTCTGTAGCTGGTCTAATTTGAAAACAGAATCGTTTAAAATCAATGAAATGCTAACAAAAATATATTCAAATCTTTAATTACTAATTCTAAACAAAGCGAATCATTCATACCACAACAAATCAAAACTTGTATGCAAATTGAAATAAATGAAATCATAATTGAATTAATCAAATGATAACAGGATATGTGAGATTTGTCAAACAATTGTTATTACCAATTCGGAACATACAGAATCGATTGACAGTTGGGGAACCAACGAAATTATGTCTTGAACCAATCTCAAACAAGATTATAATCGATTTAACCAAGTCTTTCATATGAATTCAATAGAGACAAAATATGTCAATCCGATCTTAACATAATCATTTTTCAAAATCAAAACTAACAGAGTCATTTTGCGGATCAATAGTTCACGTTGTTTTTGTCAAACCAATCACTGATATTGATGCATTGCATTCGTAAAGGGTCATGCCAATTCAAGCATACAGAATCGTTTCAAAATCAAACCATAAGAAATAAATTGAACTATATTAGAGCCGACACAATCGATATGCTAAATCGTATCAATCAACACAACTACACGATTTTAGCAAATAAATCTTATGCACAGGTCAAATGTAATCAAAATCCAAACGAGAATATTTATTCAAAATGAAATAGACTCGTTAATTCGGACAGAACTAAATGAAAGAAAAACCCAATCGACTATATTAATTCAAATGTACAGAATTGTTTCAAAGCAAACCAAACAGAATCACAAACAACCCAATCGCTTATACTAATCTGAGCACAATAAAATCGCATAACCAAATCATAGCTATATTTAATTTTAGCAAAACAAATCTACTGTACATGATTCACAATGAAATCATTTTTAGTGATCCGAGTATAACAGAACCATTTTGAATCTATTAAAACGAACAAAGCTAATTGAAAACAACTCCAATCGGTTAAATTAATTCACGCAAACTCACAAAGAAAAATTTATGTCAAAACACATACCTGGGAAACTCGGTCATGATAATTTTGAATTGACAAAGGTTTTTGTTGCTTTGACATTCCTAAAGACAATCGAACCGGTGGATTTTTGTTTCTTCTCATTGGCTTGTAGCCTGTCGTTCTCCTTTGACAGGACTGTCACCCGTTCCTCTAATGTTTTGATCTTTGATTGCAACAAGGGAACGTCGGTGTAATAACACTCTAGCCAAGCATTACATTGGATACATGGTAATTAATCGAGCTTTGGTATCACAGGCGGGGGCTTGTTCAAGTTACCAGGGGTTTCATTGTGCAGCTTGATTCCCGGGTAGTTAGGGTCGTTTTTTAGGCACAGAGTTAAGTTAGAGACATAGTCATAGGGTTCCTTAGAGCATAGGCCATGAGAATAAGGGTATTCCTCAGTCAGGAATAGTTCAATTTCGGAGTCTGATTCCTCGCTCAACACTATGGGATTTTGGTCGACGTTTTGCGTGGGTTTGTTCCTGGCACATCTGGATATCCATCGGGCATGTTTCTTCCCCTTACTGTTGACAGCAATGTCACCTTTGCCTTTCTTCCTCACAGGCTTCTTTACAGCCTCAGTCTTGTCTTTAGTACATGGGTTGGCTATGGTATCGGGTAGGTCGATGTCAGGGCAATCCGAGGGTTTGACAGGGGATAGAAGGATATGAAATGGCACGGTTGGCCCAACCATAGTTTCTGTAACCATAGCCTTGTCCACTTGGACAGACTCGGGAGTGGAAAAGACATTCCTTGATAGGAAGGCTTGCCAATTATCACCATGAAGGCTCAAATGGTAGACGATAATGAGTTTGATCAAGCCGTGATGGAAAAGGATGCTATCAGCCTTCTCACGCTTGAATCTTTTAGACATCTTGTAAAGACTACACAAGAGATAATGTGGCATATTCAAAGGGTAGCCTATAAAATTCATCAACAACCGGAGATGATACAAAAATACCAAGCCATAAGGACCTTCACAGGTCACAAAATTTTTAACAATTGCTAAAAGATCATGCCACCTGGGTTTGAGGGTAGTGATAGGCATACCTCTATCACAGGAAACAATATTGCTTGATGTGAAAAGGAGTGACCATGGCACCTCGTCTACTTTGGAATTTTTAAACCACCTTTGCCATGTTGTTGGTAGTCCTGTATCTGAACTCATGAATTCCTCATTAAGCTCAAGCTGTATGTCTCCGATCTTAGCCATGCATCTGTCAAAGGTGAGGGAAAATTGTTGGGCAACCGAAAGGTTGAAACCCTCAAACCTTTGGATAAACACCAGCCAACCACCACTTTCCAAATACTTACGGGCATTTTCGAACAGCAGGAGTGTTTGGCTACCATTTGGCTCTATGCGCACCACCAGTGCCATAGACGGGAGCACACGGTGAGCCGGGTAAATGGGTAAAGGTTTGAATAGGGTATACGTAGGGTCGATAGCTCACAGGCTTACCCGAAAACAACAGAGTTAACCCGGGATAGGGGGAAGGCATTAATGCCCGAGTGTGCGAGGGTGGTGGAGCTAGATCAGCCCATGCAAAATAGTCATTTCCCATAGTACAACTGACGGTGCATATAACGATTCAAATCACTATTGCATATGTCAAATACTATGCCATTCAAACAATTAATGAAAGCTATGGTAAGTCGACCAAACATTTGTGCAAGCAATAGTATTAGCATAGTTTTAAAACTAAAACAATGATTTGAAATCAACACCAAGGGTTCAATCATATCACATATGTGTTGTATGAAATGATCACACCAAGGGTCTAACCACAACGTCAATGTGTTTTCATGAAAACAATGTGTCAAGGCAATCGATGAAAGAACTATAGAACATCAAACCACCAATGTATCAAAAACTCGATCATAAGAATATCATCACA
>JASDQU010307468.1:18471-28708 GCA_032191745.1 Picea mariana
GAAACTACATGTCCTTGAGCTAAGCATTAAAATTCAACACTTATAAATCCCTAAAGTGCTATCACTTTAGAAGCCATTCCCTAGTTGTTGTTGCATTAAATACATTTCAATAGTCTAAGGAGGAGGAAAGCGTTAGGGCCTAGAAGTGCCTACTCTCTAGTTAGCTCACCTCCCTCAAGTTTGGATGCTAGAGGGTTTAAGGTGCTACTCCTCTAAAGATCCTCCCTTTTACTTAGACAAGTATAATCATCATTGTTTCTCCAAGTAAATGTTGCTGAACTCTTGACTCCACAATCCCTTAAAGGCACAAGTCTCTCTTCACTTTGGTTGATTGATCAAACAAACACTCAAACTTACTTGTGGAGTCAAGAGTTCAGCAACATTTACTTGGAGAAACAATGATGATTATACTTGTCTAAGTAAAAGGGAGGATCTTTAGAGGAGTAGCACCTTAAACCTTCTAGCATCCAAACTTTAGGGAGGTGAGCTAACTAGAGAGTAGGCACTTCTAGGCCCTAACGCTTTCCTCCTCCTTAGACTATTGAAATGTATTTAATGCAACAACAACTAGGGAATGGCTTCTAAAGTGATAGCACTTTAGGGATTTATAAGTGTTGAATTTTAATGCTTAGCTCAAGGACATGTAGTTTCTTTCAATTTAGCATGAACTTGAACCATAAACAATGCAACAATACAATATACAATAGCTGCAGTAACCAAGATCACAAGAAGAATAACCATGCACAAGAACACAARAAGTTATCCTGGGAAAACCYTTCTCAACCAAGGGAAAAACCCAACAATCCTTTTGCTATAGAGTCAAGAGAAGATCACCCTTCCACCACAAACCCTAGTGCACACAAGAGGGTGCTCTATGACCAAKAAAGACAACGCCTAAGAGAAGTGCACTTCAGCCCTACAAGTAGGTGTTGAGATAATGAGTGAGTGAGAGTGAGTGATCCACAATGGGGATCAACTCTTATTTATACATGACCTAGCACATCAAATGAATGTGTCTATTGGCACAATAGGGCCGACTTCTATAACTCAATAATATAATTAATCTTTACACAATATTAATTATCTTTACATGGTGGGGTTGACTTGTACCCTTCACAATACAAAATTAGGGTTACACAATAAATCTTACTCTTAGACAATATAGCAAGGATCTCTCACACCCTCTAGTGCTCATCCACTAGGGACACGCCCACCTGTGCTTAGCCACAGGGACGTCACTCTCAACAGATCAACTCAACTAAGTCCATAGGAGTACCATCTGGATAGCCATCTCAAGTCGACTCAACTAAGTCCATAGGAGTTCGACAGGAGACCATCTCAAGTCATCTCAACTCAGTCCATAGGAGCAAGACAAGAGACCACAAATGTCATCTCAACTCAGTCCAGAAGAGTATGACACACCCATCACATGGGCGTTCTCACAGATCGTCTCAACTCAGTCCAGAGGAGAACGGCCTGGAGAATGTCTCATGAAGCTGCAATCATCAACACTCCCTCTCAGCTAGGGAGGCATTCTCCACCAGGCCAAGTCTCTCACGGAAGTACTTGAACTTTGTCTTGGAAAGCGGTTTGGTGAAGACATCTGCAACTTGCTTGTGTGTAGAAAGGTATTGCACATGTATTGCTTTCCTCTGCACCATATCTCTGATGTAATGGTATTTGATCTCGATGTGTTTCGATTTATTGTGAAACATAGGATTGTCTGAAAACTTCACACAGCTCTGGTTATCGTAATGGATAACGGTGGAATCCATCTCATGTCCAAATAAGTCTGCAAGGAGCTTGCGAAGCCACATTGCTTCGCGGACTACCACACATAATGCAATGTACTCTGCTTCTGCTGTACTCAAAGCCACAAAAGTCTGTTTCCTGCTGCACCAGGAAACCATGGTAGATCCCAAACTAAAACAACAACTGAAGGTGCTCTTCCGGTCCACTGCGCTCCCTGCCGTATCTGCATCGGCGTATCCCTGCAATCTCATGTCTACATCGGAGGCATATCTCATTCCATAACCAACTGTGCCTTGTAAATATCTCAACACATGCTTCATTGCTATCCAGTGTGTCTGTCTCGGCAGACACATAAACTGACTGAGTACACTCAGTGCATAGCATATATCAGGTTTGGTGTTAACCAGATACATCAATGATCCAATCAACTGTCTATAAAGATGTGGATCAATCTCGCCTAAATCAGAAGAAGCCTCGTTCATTTTCTTCAAATTCATCACCATCGGTGTAGGCATGGACTTGCAGTTTGTCATCTCGAATTTCTTCAATATCTCCACTGTGTATTTTCCTTGACTCGGGGAAATCTCATCAGCCCTCTGCCATACTTCTAGTCCCAAGAAGTAGTGCATCATACCAAGGTCCTTCATCTCGAATTCAAAAGCCAATGCACGCTTGCATTAAAAAATAAGGCTTTATGAACTAATGAGGAATAAGTCATCAACATATAGGACCAAAATCAAGCACTCGTCACCAACAATGTTGTAGTATAGGTTGGGATCAACGACACTCTTACTGAAGCCCAAAATGATCAAGTATCCATCAATCTTCTCATACCAAGCACAAGGTGCCTGCTTTAGTCTATACAGGGCTTTCTTCAACCTGCACACATGAGACTCCTTCTCATGTATCACGAATCCATCTGGCTGTTCGATGTAAACTTCTTCCTCAATCTTGATTCTCACCATTGAGAAAGGCTGTCTTCACATCCATTTGATGTAGTCTCCAACCCATGGATGCTGCAAGGGCAATAATCGTACAGATGGAAGTGTATTGAGCAACAGGAGCAAATGTCTCCTCATAATCTATTCCCTCCACCTGAGAGAATCCTTTAGCCACAAATCTCGCCTTGTACTTCTCGACACTTCCATCGGCTGCATGNGCAACTTGCTTGTGTGTAGAAAGGTATTGCACATGTATTGCTTTCCTCTGCACCATATCTCTGATGTAATGGTATTTGATCTCGATGTGTTTCGATTTATTGTGAAACACAGGATTGTCTGAAAACTTCACACAGCTCTGGTTATCGCAATGGATAATGGTGGAATCCATCTCATGTCCAAATAAGTCTGCAAGGAGCTTGCGAAGCCACACTGCTTCACGGACTACCACACATAATGCAATGTACTCTGCTTCTGTAGTACTCAAAGCCACAAAAGTCTGTTTCCTGCTGCACCAGGAAACCATGGTAGATCCCAAACTAAAACAACAACTGAAGGTGCTCTTCCGGTCCACTGCGCTCCCTATCGTATCTGCATCGGCGTATCCTTGCAATCTCATGTCTACATCGGAGGCATATCTCATTCCATAACCAACTGTGCCTTGTAAATATCTCAACACATGCTTCATTGCTATCCAGTGTGTCTGTCTCGGCAGACACATAAACTGACTAAGTACACTCAGTGCATAGCATATATCAGGTTTGGTGTTAATCGGATACATCAATGATCCAATCAACTGTCTATAAAGATGTGGATAAATCTCGCCTGAATCAGAAGAAGCCTCGTTCATTTTCTTCAAATTCATCACCATCGGTGTAGGCATGGACTTGCAGTCTGTCATCTCGAATTTCTTCAATATCTCCACTGTGTATTTTCCTTGACTCGGGGAAAGCTCATCGACCCTCTGCCATACTTCTAGTCCCAAGAAGTAGTGCATCATACCAAGGTCCTTCATCTCGAATTCAAAAGCCAATGCATGCTTGCATTAAAAATAAGGCTTTCTGAACTAATGAGGAATAAGTCATCAACATATAGGACCAAAATCAAGCACTCGTCACCAACAATGTTGTAGTATAGCTTGGGATCAACGACACTCTTACTGAAGCCCAAAATCATCAAGTATCCATCAATCTTCTCATACCAAGCACAAGGTGCCTGCTTTAGTCTATACAGGGCTTTCTTCAACCTGCACACATGAGACTCCTTCTCATGTATCACAAATCCATCTGGCTGTTCGATGTAAACTTCTTCCTCAATCTTGATTCTCACCATTGAGAAAGGCTGTCTTCACATCCATTTGATGTAGTCTCCAACCCATGGATGTTGCAAGGGCAATAATCGTACAGATGGAAGTGTATCGGGCAACAGGAGCAAATGTCTCCTCATAATCTATTCCCTCCACCTGAGAGAATCCTTTAGCCACAAATCTCGCCTTGTACTTCTTGACACTTCCATCGGCTGCATGTTTGATCTTATAGATCTACTTGGAAGTCACTACATACTTCCCTTCTGGTCTCGAAACAATATCCCACACATCATTCTTCATGATGGACTGATACTCTTCAGTCATGGCATCTTGCCAAACTTGCTGGTCTGCTGCTTCTCCATGACAAGAAGGCTCAGTATCAATGATGTGGCTCATATATGAAATATAGCTCGAAAATCTCTGTGGTATCTTGCTCTCTCGGAATGTACCACGAGGAGCTGCATGTCCCTTTGCCTCCTGCAAATTTTGTCGAGCCCATGCAAGCCTCTTCTGGCCTACTGCAATGTCTCTGGGAACATCAACTAAAGCTATGGGATCAACTGGATCAAATGGATGAGTAACTGTCTCCCTCTGAACTGCTGAAGGGGGAGAAGGTATTGTCTCTTCCTTCTTCTCGCTGTCAATCTCCATCTTAGATTCTATGGATCTTCGAAAGGCTATCTCTTCCTCAAAGGTGAGCTCTCTGCTAACCTCGATTTGTCTCTGACCAGGGATGTAGATCAGGTATGCCTTCAAAGATTCACTGTGCCCCACAAATGTACCCTTTCTGCCTGAAGGGTCTAGCTTGGTCCTCTTTTCCTTGGGTACATGAATGTATAGTGGACACCCAAATATCCTGAAGTGTCCAACCTCAGGCTTCACTTTGGTGAAAGCTTTTTTGAGAGTCATGTTCTTCAAAATCTTATGAGGACTCCTGTTCTGAACGTACACAACTGTCATGGATGCCTCTGCCCACATAATCATAGGTAGATTCTGATCATGTATCATCGCTTTGGTTGCCTCCACAATGTATCTGTTCTTCCTCTTTGCAAGCCCATTCTGCTGAGGGTTATAAGGAACAATGTACTCGTTCTTGATCCTTGTCTCAATACATAAATCACTGAAATCCCTGGAGGTGTACTCTCCATTATCTGATCTCAACACCTTGATCTTCCTCCCGGTCAAGTTCTCAACTTGAGCTCTAAATTCTTGAAATCTTGCAAGGACTCCATCCTTGGTCTTCAAGAAGTAAATCCACGTCTTTCGAGAGTGATCATTGATGAAGTAGCACATAGTGCAAATATCCGTTTAAGGAAGCAATGGTCATGGGTCCACAAACGTCTGTATGTATCAAGTCCAAGATCCCCTTGGATCTACTGTCACTGCTCGAAAAGGACACCTTGACATTGTTTCCAAGGCACAACCTTTGCAAACGCCATCATGCTCAATATGTATCTCTGGAAGGCCTGTCACAATCTTCCCCAGAGCGGGAAGGGCTCTATAATGTAAATGAGCAAGTCTCCTATGCCATAGCTCGCTCAAGCTGATAGTGTCATGTAACAAGGCCTAGATTGGTCGGACAGTCAATCTGTATAAACTGCTTTCTCGAACACCAATCACCTGGGCAAAATCCATGTGTGGGTTCTTGTGCCATGCAAGAACTTTTCCTTCAGAGAAAGTAACCTTGTAGCCTTTATCCTCTAAGGCAGAAACATAGACAAGGTTCCTTTTCATCCCATGTACATTTAGTACCTCACTTAATTGGAGTGGTATGTTAGAATCTAGTTGGAAAGAAGAAGTTCCAACTCCCTTCACAGTATATCTGGCATTATCACCAAGTACAACATGCAGACGAGACTCTTTCTCTACAAGGTCTGTAAGATGTTCTCTATATCCAATCATGTGTCTGGAAGCACCACTGTCAATTAACCAAATATCACTATCAGTAGGAACTGTACCTGAGAGTGCCAATTTGAAGAAGAATGCTTCATCTTTTATGTCCATCTCTCTTATGTGGTTTTGGATCAACATCGACAGTGGATGCATGTTGTTTTCCTTTCTTCCGGGTCGGACAATTTATTGCAATGTGTCCATAGTTGTCACATTTGAAACATTGAATCCTTGATATGTCTTTTCTGTGTTAATGACTTGAAGTTGTTGAAGTTTTCTTGTCTTTGAATGCTTTGCCAAAACTTCTTCTATTTCTTCTGCCTTTCTTTGCATGAGAAGCAAGGGCTTGATTGTCATCATGATGGGAGTCTTGCACTCCTCTGGCTATAAGTCTGGTTTCCTCCAGAGTGCAGTTTGTCCATAGACGATCAAATTCAGGTAAATCTGCTCTTCCATTGATACTTTGAAGGAATGGTTCCCAATGTCTTGGAAGAGCATTGAGAGTAATCATGACAAGTTCTCTGCCTGTTATGGTTTCTCCAATGGCACCTAGCGGATCTTTGATCTCTGAAATCTTCATGAAGAAGGTAGCAATGGTGTCAGCTTTCATCATCTTGATATTTTGAAGTTGGTGCTTCAATGTAAGAGCTCTGCTTGTGTTGTTACTCTCAAACATCTTCTTCAATGCATCATACATTTCATATGCTGTCTTCAGGGTAGAGATGCGAGGTAGTAGATGTTGAAATATTTTTTTTTTTTTACTATAACGGCTATGGGTCTTTGTTATTCAAACTGGCAAAAATACTGCCCGAGATTTACAATCACATAGAGTCTACCGACTTTTCAATTCCTGTCTGCCTTGGTTCAGGACAGATCTCCATGGATACATAGGTCTGGACGTTGACGTTCTGATGCATTTTTCTGAACAGAGCCAAAGAGCTGGCGTACAGGGCGAGATCGTCAGGCAATAGCAACAGCCAAACGCAGCTACAACAACATCCGATCGCAGCGCCTTCAGAGCTCCATACGCAGCGCAGAGAATCTCATGAATGGCTTGAGAGTTTTTGATCTTTTGGAGTCTGCTATGACTTCCGATCTTCTGGCCTGAGATTCGTTGCATCTTGACTAAAACCAACTGGATCTTAATGAGCCAGGCTTCGATGGTTCTGCCTGAGGCTGTTCCTTGCTTCCCAGATTTACTAAGATGCCCTTCATTTCTAATCTGCGTTTCGATGTTTCCAGCAGCAGGGGGGATGAGCCTGGCAGAGAGAGGATTGCCAGACGTCCGATCTCCTATTGGTCTCCAGCTTCCACTTAGTGCTAAATCGAGCTCGTTGCTTGCCTGAGAGTGATTGCAGAGTGATCCTGTCAACTGGGATCTCTGTATCTTTACTGTGCTACCGGTCCTACCTTCCTTGATCACCAGAGTTCTTTGCAATAGGGGGACTGCCTTTGAAA
The DNA here is from genome assembly GCA_032191745.1 of Picea mariana. NCBI lineage: Eukaryota > Viridiplantae > Streptophyta > Pinopsida > Pinales > Pinaceae > Picea > Picea mariana. Next base: position 25,816 of record JASDQU010307468.1, read on the forward strand.
CAGGGTACCTTGGATTCCTAGAACAGAAGTGACAACCCCTTCCAAGAGGGGAAAGGAAATGATCTGTCAATGACAAGTTGCAACAGACTACGGGATAGGGCAGAGAGAGTCCCTTCCATTGACTTTGATTTCCCCTTTTTCCATGGAGGAGCCTACATTTGCCTCGAAATCCGCTTGCTGATTAAGACCTCTTAGCACATGATAGAAGTTGACTTGATCGAACTCCCTCACTAGGTTCAGGATTCTAGAGAAGAGCTGAGACAGAGGGAGGTGATTCGGCCTTTTTCTTCCAACCAAGGATTGAATTACAATCCTGGAATCCCCAAATACCACCAGATTTGGAATTAGTTGAGTCCTTGCTTGTCTGAGGCCTTGCCACAGAGCAAGGTATTCCGCTGAGTTGTTAGAGAGAAGCCCAAGTCCCCAAGCGAAGGAGAGGACTAAATTGCCTTCCGGATCATAAAGAACACCACCTCCCCCTGCATTTCCGGGGTTACCCTTTGAAGCACTGTCAATCATCAGCACATGCTTTTCAAGTTTGTGGATCTCCACTTGATGAATTCATTTTCTTCTAGTCTGATTTCCCAAGGCGAATGAATACTCTGCGAGGTATTGATCCTTGACACCAGCATTGGGTCCAGCTCTGAAAACCAGTTATGGGTAGCCTGATCAGGGGAAATTTCATTACAGAGCAAGGGTTTAGAGGACACTAGCTCGTTGACTAAACTCTTCACTTTTGATGCCAAGCGAGCAGGGGGGGACGCTGAATCTCTGAAGATTCTTCCATTTCGTTCCAGCCAAATGTTCCAGCTAATTAATTTAGGAATCCATACCCAACAGTGTTTTAGCAGACTCATTTTGGCCAAAGGGAAGGGAGCTGTGTTCAACCAAGAGTGAAAGAGAACAGAAATGGAGGCCGGAAGGGTAATATTGAGTTGACCCAAGATCAGATTCCACAGATCACAAGCATAAGGGCAGAGTAAGAGCAGGTGGATAGCAGACTCCTCACTGTTGTAGCACAGAGGGCACCTTGAGGGGCCTTCCCACCCTCTTTTCCTAAGAATGTCGAAGGTGAGGATGCTGTTGTGTAACAGGGTCCAACAGAAAAGATCAATCTTGGGGAGAGAAGGGAAGTCCCAAAGAGTATTCCAAAGAGTGGGATCTGAGGGGACCCAAGGTATGGCCCTTAAAGCAGTGTAACCATCGGCAACGGAGTACTTTCTTGTAGTGCAGCCCCATCCTCTCTTGTCCTTCGATCTAGCAAAGATGGGGGACAATCCCTGCAGCGCTCTAAGGACGCTGTTTGCTTCCTTGTTCAGGAATTGAGGGACCTCTCCCAAATCCCAGGAGCTCCAAGATCGTCTCTCATTCTGGTTCCACACCGATATGTCCCACAGGGTTTTCTGATTTTTGGAGATTAGCCAATTCTTTATGTTGTCCAGCTCGGGATTCTGGCCTAAGGGAGACTTTCCTAGAATAGAGTCCTCCCAGAGGTTAATTTTTTCCCCATTTCCAGGGATCCAGTAAAGATTATTATTGATCAAATCCTTCGCCCTTTGATAAAGAGCAAACACAGTAGATCCTTTCCCTGTACCCATAGGTCTGTCCAAACATCTTTCTTTGTGGCCCTGGAAGTATTTCAGTCGAATCGCCTTGGTGCTCCAGGAGCTTTTCTCATAGACCATTCGCCAGAGGATTTTCCCTCCCAAGGCTACATTATGGGCGGCTACATCTCGGATCTGCAGCCCTCCCTCAGCTTTGGGAGTTTTGACTTTATCCCAATTTACTAAGTGGATTTTTCCTTCTCCTTTTTGCCCTCCTTCCCAAAGAAATCTTCTCAGCAGTTTGTCTATTTGGGAGAGAATGCCTTTTGGGGCCAGCAGCGAGGAGGCTTGATAAATCGGCATAGCAGTCAGGACTGAATTTATTAGAACCAGCTTGCCCTCTTTGTTCAGCCAAGAGGCACCCCAGGACTGGATTTTTCTTTTGAGTTTGTCTATCAAAGGGAGCCAAAGGCTGTTTCTAGGGGATGCTTTGACCAAGGGGATTCCAAGATAATTAAACGAGTCCCAGGTTGTAGTACCTTCCATTTCAAGGGCTCTAGAGATATCCAGCATTTCCCTTGGGGGGCAGTTCCACCCATAAATTTTGCACTTTCTGTGACTGATCTCACTTCCTGAGGTCATTTTATACTCATCTAACTCTCTTTTGAATTTAGAGGCAGACCTGAGTGTTGCAGGGCTCAAGAGCAGGGTATCTTCAGCAAATTGGGCATGATTTAGATTTATGTCCCGGGGGGCTATATTTAGGCCAACCAGGGATTTCTGCTGGAGACAATTATCTAATTGGAAGCTTAAAAAAGAAGCTTGAATAGCATATAGCAGGGGGGACAGGGGGCAGCCTTGTCTGAGGCCCCGGGAGGCTTGAAAAAAAGGGGCAGATCTTACGTTTACAAGGGGAGCTATCCAGGGATCGAAGATACAAGCCTTAATCCAATTTATAACTTGGCAGTGGAATCCTAGCTTAGACATAACCGCAAACAGAAAACTATGGCGGACTCTGTCAAACGCATTAGCAAGGTCTAGCTTGACAATCATACCTTTCTCTTTTCTTTGGCAGCTGGAATGAATCGCTTCCTGGACCAAAATAATGTTGTCCTGAATATGGCGTCCTTTCACGAACCCTCGTTGATTTTCAGGAATGATCTTAGGGAGGATCGTTTTGATCCTATTCGCGATGATTTTGGTTATTAACTTGTAGCCTGTGTTGCACAAGGAGATAGGCCTGAATCTTGGGAAGCTTTGGGCTCCCTTCTCTTTCGGAATAAGGGCAAGGAAGGAAGAATTTGTACTCCCCCCTATCTTTGCACAGGTCTGGGACTTTTTTACCATTC
>JASDQU010307468.1:33931-44319 GCA_032191745.1 Picea mariana
CATACTCCATTGCAACCTGGATTACAAAGATAATATCCAGAGTCTTCAATTTCGTCGCCCAAAGTACGAATCTAACCATGTGATTACATGTGTTGAAGTCGAACATGGCAGAAACCACTTGATTACCGGTCATTGATGTAATCGTTAACAAGTGCGAGGGAAATCACCATTGATGTCAATGACTCCCAAGGTACTATAGTACAATCCATCGACTGCGAATAAATGAGTTGATGTTGAACACCCGACGAAATCTCTCGATCAGGGGTCAATGATGTAAACCCACTGTCGAAAGCGAGGAAACTTGCCATTGAGACATGCAAGCTTCAAGGTACTAATTCATTTCTAAGTCTTGATTCCGGATAATGAACTGAAGTCGACGGAACAAAACTCGTCACAAGAGGGCCTTGATGTATCCCCCATCAATGACACGAAAGGAGTAACAAATTTTGAAGGTGGAACAGAGCATTTTGCAAATTGGACTGGACACTGGGAAGGCCGACACGGAGAGAATGGACAACTGCAAATGGCTGACTCAATAGAGGTTTCAGACAGACTTCTCTTGAACATATGAACGACACAACTAATGATTTGGCAGCATTGACTCAAAGACGACACGTGGAATGACCTTGTAATTAATCGAAAGCGAGACAGATGGATTTCCCAAACCAACTTCAATGATGAATAGGGGGTGTCATGTTCAAGAGCGACACTTACTGCCAATCAATACAAAGATGAAACATATCCCTTTCCCAAATTTTCCCCCACCATTTCTGGCAAGTACCTCTTTATTTTTACGCAAGCTTGAAGAGGATCACATATGCTTGTTGCTATAAGCTCATCCTTCGGACGAGTCCCTCGGAGTATTTTTAACGAACCCTAGGAAGGAGTGGTTCGGTCCCATCATGGGTCTGTCAATGTTTGTTTAACGAGTCCAGAGATAGTAAACTCGAAGGTTTTTCAAGATTATAGAGTTTGGAAAAACACTTTAAAAAAGAACTCTCTCAGTTCCTTTTTCGTATGGTAGTCCAACGAGACCGAAAAATGGTTAAACTATCGCTCAAAAGACGCATACTTCAAATGCTTTAGCGAGCGTGAAAATAGCAATATCGCTCGGCAATCTTTTCATGTTTAGAGAGTCTAAAAAGAGCTTAAAGAGAACTCCATGGGGGTTCCTTTTTCATATAACCACAGCGAGCCCGAAAAAGTGATAAAACAACGCTCGGTCACGTTCTTATGTTTTTTACAAGCGCAAGAACGGACAAAAGGCGCTTGAGGTTTTATGTAAAACCATAGAAAACCAATCAAAATCACACCACACCAGAGAAAAATCTGTTCATAATCATCCATTTTCCACACCTGCAAGCCATTACACTCATTTCCACATTAGTTATTAGGTTTAAATAATAAACAAACATAAAAAACCCAACTTTGATATAGTAAAAGTAATTAAAAAGAGTAAATAACTAAATTTACCATATCATTTTACACTTTTACCATTGAGTTCCAAAAAACCCTCATTTTACCCTCTACATTCGGTGTCGATTTTCGGGCGCTACGGGTGATCGTTTGAGGAGCCGTCAACGGCATCTTGGTAAGTTCTTCATCCCTGATCTTTTCATGGTTTAAAAATTTGATTTCATTGGTTAAAAGTCCAGTTTTAAGTTAGTTTTTTGAACCCTTTTTGCGTGGAGACATTCTCGTAGGTGGCCCATACGGGACCTGCGAGAATGACTCGTTCTCGCAGGTGGGCCTTAAGCCGCCTGCGAGAAGTTCACACTGTACATAGTATGTCACCTGCGAGCAGCGCAGAACCCAAAATTTTTTGAAACGTTTAACCAATAGAAAAGATTTATTACATGAATAAGATCATTAATCATGTTTGTATGTTTCTTATGCAGGTAAATAGCCACAAACATGGTACTCGAGTGGCGAGAACGAGAACACGAGGAGGATAACGCGAACGCTAAAAACCACCCTCCAACCATAGCTGCTTTAAGAGACTGTGGTCTCTTAAAGTACTTCCGTATCCCGGGTATGAGAGCCCAAGTCCGTTTGTTGGAGTATCTAGTCCGAATGTGGGATCCGGACCAACAAGTTTTCATTGTGGGAACTCATACATTAGCTATTGACATCGAGGGCATATATTTCTTGACCGGATTATCCAGGCGTGGGTCCTATGTTAGTTTGACCGGCAGCAGAGCAGGCGGGTTGAAAATGAGTGAATATTGCAACCAATACTGCGTACCTGAGGCCGAAAGAAAGAAAGGGAAAGTGGCAATTTGGGGAGTAACTGACTTGACTCTCCGCACTATTCTCTTTACGATTGCTCGGATGGCTGGAAGTGCCACTCCCCATATGGCATTGCAGAGCTATTTCCAGTACGCCATCGAGTGTACTGAGCCCAGAGTATTTAACTGGGCTGATGCAGTATTGCGCAATATCAAGAAACAGTTGACTAAGTGCAGGCGGGGAGATCTGAAACAGTTTGGATATGATTCTTTGTTAGTGTCCTTCTTCCTAGAGAGGATCCCTGTGTTTCATATACAGGCTAAGTGGGACCTTCCTGGTCCAAGAGATCCGAGGATGCTTTGATGGTGTAGGCTTATGGCCAGACATGTGGCAGGACCAATCGTCAAATATGACGATATATTCTTTGACTGGTTGCAAAACCAGATGCTGATGGTGGACGACTATGCTTACGCCGGGTTGGATTTTCGAGGAGATCCAGATCTAGCACTACCTGAGGACGCTCAGTGGGGAGACTTCGGTAAGAAAAACACAATTTTTCTCTTTTTAAAATGTTTTTGAATTTTTATCATATTTAAATGTTTTTGTTTTATAAATTTATCCAAAGACTAACCCAAAACATTGTCGATGACACAGATGTTGGAGCATATAGACCTACTGGCTCTTCTCCTATCCAGCGACGAGGAGAGGCAGCAGCAGCAGTACCACAGTACCTCGAGGATTATCTGACTGTGGAGCACAATTTAGAGGGCTTGACAGCTGATATTCCAGATATGACTCTGGAAGAAATTCCACGACGCGATCAGCGTCACACTGTAGGAGTTTCCGCAGCTATGGGTCGACTGCTCCGCAGAGTAGCTAGGGCTGTAGTGTGTTACCGTGAACGTCATCCGTGACGTTACTATGTAGAAGCTATATGTTTCACTTTTGATATTTTGGTCTTCAGACAAACATTTTTGTAAAAACAAACTCTTTTGATCGTTATATATATATACAGACGACTTCTACCGGTTTACTTTACATTGTATGAATTGTAATGTGTTTGATTTATAAATGATTTAAATGTCTGTCCAATACATAATTAGCTAAAGCATCTGTTAATGTATTAAGACATCTAGGAATATGTTGATATTTAATGTGATCAAAATACCGTTCCAAGAGGCGAATCCGCAAATATACCCTTAACAAAGTAGGACTTCGAATAGAATATATATTACTTAGCTGTAGCACTACCTGCTGCGAGTCAAGTCGCACAACCAAATGACGAATTCCTTGGGAGATAGCATCAACCAATAATTCAATAACGGCGCTATACTCTGCGATGTTGTTGGTTGCACGACCTAGACATACACCTCGTAAAGATATAAGCTCGTTTGTTGGGGCATAGATTGCCCATGCAGCGGAAGCTAGGTTCCGAGTACTACGGCTAGCACCATCAACGAAGCCAATATAAGGTGGCGAATACCCCGACATCTGGTAATCAAACACAACGTCACGTAAGGGCAGAGACCAAATAACGTAAAAAACAAACTAAAAGTAACACACACAAAGTATGATACATAAAATACAAGTACTTCTGCACAAAAACTTATGCATAGTACTTTTTCAAGTACAACCCATTCCTGGGTTCACTCAAAGGTATACCATCATAATCAACTAGCTCATACGCTCCTTTTTCCAACACTCTACGAATAATGTAAGGACCACGTCACATTGGTTCGAATTTTCCAGCTCCTAAGACATCTTTATCTTGTTCATACAAAAGAACAAGATCTCCTTCAGAGAAAACATGAGGCTTGACATGCTTGTCATACTGTGCCTTAACACGTTTCTTCTGGGCTTTTATTACTAGAGTAGCGTCACGTCGAGTCTTGTCTAATCGCATCAGATACAACAGACGTTCCTCTTCAGCAGAAGTATTGGGTAAGAGTTCTACAGCTAGCTTCAGAGAAGGTATCTCACATTCTATTGGCAGAATGGCTTCCATGCCATAGACTAATCGAAAAGGCGTAAATCCCGTAGCGGATTTAACAGATGTCCGATATGCCCACAAAGCCGAAAACAACATCGTGTGCCAGCTGGTTTTATGAATGCCTATCATCTGTCAAATCATAGTTATAAGAACTTTATTGATGGCTTCGACTTGGCCATTAGCCTGCGGATAATAGGGTGTTGAGCTATCATGACGAAGACCCAACTTCTCCGTAAGTTCAGACATCATGAAATTCCTAAAATGACTACCGTGATCAGTAACGATAGCTTGAGGAACACCAAAACGTGCTATAACATGGTTAAAAAGAAATAACGTTGCAGTCTTTCCAGTATTATCGAATGTTGGCATCGTCTCGGCCCACTTTGTAAAGTAATCAACAGCTACAATAATGTAACCATGCCCCCCGGCCGAGTGAGGGTGACATGTCATGAAATCAATGCCCCATTTTGCAAAATGACCAACTGAGACCACAGGATGAAGGGGAGCAGGATGCGACCGAATTTTTTGATTGTAGGTCTGGCAGGCATGACACTTCTGAACAACAGTAATGCAGTCATTGAACAAGGAAGGCCAAAAATATCCTGTACGTAAGATCTTCTGGGCAGTAGCATACCTAGACATATGACCACCACATGTTCCAGAATGGCAGTCATTCAAAGCTTTCTCGGCTTTGTCAAAAGTCAAACAACATCGAAACACAGAGTCAATGCCTCGACGGTAAAGAGTATCGCCAAGGATAATATATTGACGTGCTTGATAACAGATACGACGTCGTTCGGTGCTAGACAAAGCAGGCCAGAAAGTTTGAGTTTGGAGATATATAATGATATCTCCGTACCAAATATCGTCAGTACTGATAAGAAAAAGTGATTTGTCAGGTAACGAATCGACTGCTACATTTTCCGTGGCAGAGTGGGGAAAATCACAAATTAACTCAGCAAAAATCGAATTCCAAGTCGAACTCCTGGAGAATGACAATCCACTTGGAGTATTTGCCCCCCAGCAATTGACGTGTCAAAATATGTTGCATGGGGTTACAATGTGAAATCACTGTAGTTTTCCTGGAGAGAATATAATGGCGAAAACGTTGAATTGCTTGAACAGCAGCCAAGGCCAGCTTTTCAACATGTTGGTACTTGATTTCAGTGGAAGTGAGACTTCGACTCAAGTAATATATAACATGTTCATCGTGTGCATCATCCTCCTGAACAAGAACCATGCCGATAGTATACTCAGAAGCAGCTAGATAAAGAAAGTAATCCCGACTATAATCAGGAGGAAAAAGAAGTGGAGCTTTCGTGAGGGATAATTTCAAAGCTTCAAAAGCGTCGTTGGCAACTTTATCCCAGACAAACTCTGAACCTTTCTTTAGAAGACGTGTGAAACCACGAGTAATCTCGGCGTAATTAGGGATGAAACGACGAAGAAAGTTTGCTTTCCCCTGCAAACTTTGTAACTGGCGCAAAGAAGAAGGAGGAGGGAGATTAAGAATCGCCTCAACCTTAATAGGATCTACCCGGATCCCTTGACGCGAAACAATGAAACCGAGGAGACGGCCGGACTCTACGCAAAAGACACATTTATGAGGATTCAGGCGAATGCGATAGAACCGACAATGAACGAAAATTGCTCGGAGATGATTAGGGTGATCGACTCGACATAAAGAATGAGCTGGCAAGTCGCCCAAATAAGGTTGAACGATATGCTTAATATCGTGAAACGCATAAGACATAGCACGTTGAAACGTTGCACCTGCGTTCTTAAGACCGAAGGGAAGTTTTCTATAGGCGAAAGTACCCCAAGGACAAATAAAAGCAGTTTTATGTTGGTCCTTAGGCGCGATGTTAATTTGATTATAGCCGGAAAATCCATCCATGAGAGAAAAAATTTCACTGCCGGCACAGTGATCGACGATCTGGTCAACGAAAGGGGTTGGAAAATTGTCTTTCGGACAGGCTTTGTTAATATCCCGATAATCAACACAAACACGTATACTACCGCCTTTCTTATCAATCGGTACGGGGTTGGAAACCCACTCTGTCAGAGTCACGGGATAAATAAAACCGGCTTTGAGAAGTCTTTCAACTTCGAGTTTAATAGCTGCCGCTTTACGTGGATGGACAGGACGAAGGCGCTGCCGGACTGGTTTAGCTCCGGGGTATGTCTTAATTTCATGGACAACAATAGTAGGGTCAATACCTGGCATCTCTTCGTAACTCCAGGCAAAGATATCACGAAATTCTTTGAACAAAGCAGTATAGGTGACAATTTCTGCTGGAGAACACGAAGCTCCAATATGAACATTTTCAACTATTCCAGGTTTAACTGATATATCAATGGGTATCGTGGGAGAAATATTACTGAGGTTCCCTTCTGCAAACACATCACGTGTAGATTGGGGAACGGTGGATATGACAACAACGGTCGACGGAGTCGAAATCCGCTGATAATTCTCGAGAGAGTGTTGTTCCAGAAACAGTATGGAACGATGATGCCCATCGTCCCAAGGGGTGTCTTCCATGACGGACATGATCATCTCGTCAGTGGGAAAGATGACACGGAAAGGATCAGGAGACAACTCATTAAAAAAAGGTGTAGAAAGGGTTGCCGATTGAATGGCTTGATAAGCAGACTCAACCGGACTTAATGGCATGACGTCGCCAAAATGAGTATGATCTCCTGGATCAGGGACTATCCAAGGGTCGGCAGACACAGAAAGTTCATGAGGTACAGTAGAGATCATATTAATAGAAGCAACTGACAGACGTGGAATATCGGGTGGTGGTGGTATGGGGAAAGTACCCATCAACGAAGAGTCTTTTAAAAGACCGACTCCAACATTCTCGTAACCCAGTGGGGTTTTAGCTATAAACGGCACGTTGCTAGTGCGAGTATCGGAATTAAAGAAGGCAAGTTGATCAACCGTAACAACCTTTCCCTGATGAGGAAAACGGACTACACGGAAAAGTGTTGACACAACAGCACGCATAGAATCGACCCAGCTACGACCAAGTAGAAGATTATAATCCAGGGGAGCATCGAAAACTTCCACTTCAATTTGGACTGTCTTACCTTCGAGAGTAACAGGCAACGATGGAAGAACACCGTAAGGCTTAAAACCAGAGCCATTGAAGGCTCTCAAAGTATTTTGTGATTCATTTAAAGGAGGAGAGCCAATGACTTTCCAACAAGTAAAGGACATTACACACGTAGAGGCACCCTCATCAATAACAGTTCGACAAATGCTCTTGTCGGTGACAACAACTTGTATCTGAAACGCAAGATGTGGGGGTAACCTTGGAATATGGTCTTCCAAGTCAAAGACTATCAAATTCATATCCGTTGGATCAATTCCACCTATAGCTTTCAATAGAGCCCTTCGTTGTGCAGGACAAGACTGAAGGACTTCAAGGGCCGACATCGCTGAAGGGGCTTGGGCCAGATCTTTGACAATGCTATAGTTCTGGGCTGCACGAGCGTGAAGATTGAAGGCCGATTTCTTAACGACACCTTTCGGGGGTGGTCGTATAACTGTATCAAGGCTCGGTCGTTCGAGATGAGGAGGACTGGTTGTGGGTGGATTCAGTGGAGAGGGCTGTACCAGATCAGGAGGTAAATCGTCAACCTTCTCCTTAGATGGAGTATAGTCTTTAGCTCTAGTGGTAAGTGCAACGTTGTCTTTCTTGGAATCACCGGTACACATCAAAACATATGATGTCGTAGAAGTAGAGGGTTGGTCATGGATGACCAACGAGGCCTGCTGCTGAGACGGGAAGGGTTGGGACAAAACTGCCGGCGTAGAGGGTTTCGGCATTCCTTGAAGGAACTTATTAACCTCGGCACGTCTCGGACAATCCTTCGTAGTGATCGTCACCACAGATAAGGCAAGGGTAACGTGGTTTGCGCTTATCCCGATCTTCAACAGGAGGGGTTTTAGTTTGCTCATTTTGATTATTATTTTTACTCTCCTTATTCTTACCTCTCTCTTTCTTTGATTTATTTTTACCGGTCGACGTAGACTGAACAACATTCACTTCAGAAGTTTTCCTGGAGGGAGGAACAGGAGACGGAGCACTTGGAACATTAGAAGAATTGGATTTAGGGGTTGTAGTTGAAACGGAATGTGAGTGGGTATGAGCAGTACCAATCACACCATCAGCTGCATGAGAGGCAGCTGGAGCAGTCGAAGTGCTGGAAGTACCAGGACGAGGTAGTTCAGGTAGTAAATCGTAAAGTGTTCCCATTTGGGAGTAAACGAGATCAAGATACTGAGCACGACTTATAGCCTGCTCCTCTGTAACAACACCACCCATAGCAATGTCTTTACCAATTTCGTTCACGAAAGATTTCGTAAACCATTCTGCTAGTAACTGATCAGGGAGTTCAAGTTTAATGAGACGTCGTCTCCTTCGCCACTCATGAATATGATCTGATATATGAGTGCCTTTGGTTTGTTTGAAAGAGGTCAAGATCTCAGTCCCAGTATCGTAACGGATCGGTAACTGGTAATGTGTCAGGAAAGCCATAGCTAGGGTGTTGAAATCAGAAAAGAAACCTCGTGGCAATTCAATATACCACTTCGCAGCCGAACCGGTGAGGGTTCGTTGAAAAAGACGTAGACGAATGGAGTCATCCATCAGTGAGTTGGACGAACACCATAAATGAAAAGTCATGACATGATTATTTGGGTCCTCTCCCGCCTTGCCATCGAATTTCGGAATATCCGATGGGAGCTTAGCAGGAATAGCAGGCCATTGGGGAGAGTGACGAATAGGATCATTTAGAATCCTAGACAAATCTGGCAAATCCAAGGTAGCAAGAAAGGGTAACTGTCGGTTTACTTGCGGGTACTGGTGGCTTTGGGGTGGAAGCCCCGTCGGCAGACCAGTAGGACCATAAGCAGACTGTCCGTAGAGGGAAGACCCTGGCTGATTCGGTGGTGGCCGGATAGGGTAGTGGCCCCAAGGATTGTAACCTTGAGTTTGAGTAGGGACCTGAGGTTGAGTAGTTTGACCCGAACCCCAAATAGGATTAGTTACACCTGGATATGGTTGGCCTACAGGAGGGACAGTTGTCTGCCCCCCTACATTTTGAGGAAAGTTTTGTAAAAGCTGATTCCAATATTGGGCCAATTCAGGAGGTATATTTTGTCCAAAAGGGGAGGTCGGTCCCCCTACTGTAGGTATAGTTCCATCCGGAAGTTGTGTACCAACCGTAGGTTGCGTAGTAACTGTGTTATGTCCGGGAAAAGGAAAAGGAACCGTACCACCCTGTCCACCAACAGGAATCTGCAAGTTTGGTGCAACAGTCGGGATATAGCCACTAGGATTAGGATTGCCAGTAGGAAACTGAGGCAGTGTCGGGATAAAACCGGGAATAGGATGCCCAGGAAACGGAGGACCACCTGGAGAACCGGCTGGGGTTTGCGGAGGTGTTGGATTGGAAGCATTCAACGCATGGTAACCGGGTGGTAACGTCGGGATGACATCAGGTGTTCGCTGGGTATTGATAGGAGCAAGAGTAGTTGCAGGAATTTCAGTTTGGACACTCGTAGTGTTCGCGAGATGGGCCATCTCGGGAGGGAGAACAAAGTGATAAGTGGTAGTCTCTGGTGCAGTTTCTGTCTCAGAAGACACAGGAGGGTTGATTTCGTAGACAGGAAGTGACTCAGTACCAAACAGGACTCGTCGGAAATCACCCGACCAAAAAGGATTTTGGCCTACTACACCGTGAGAAGGCCCAACGGTTGATTCAGAAGATGTAACAACAACTTCTTCAGGAGGATTTAATCGCACAAAAGGTCGTTCACCACGGCGAATGCGATAGTCCTCTCTAGTATTGGTAATTCGAAAATCTTCTAAAGAATCAGTGCGTTCTACCTGTGGGGGTGGTGTAGAAACATTTTGGACTTCGCTCTGATGAGCGGAACCTTCTGGGGTACCCTCAGGTGTCGCCGTAGTCAAGGGTTGTGAAACGTCCGGATGTTCCGGAGATAAACCTTGCATTCTACGTGAACGTCGTGGGGGAGCAATTGTAAACAAATGACAAGCTCCACGAAGAAAATCCTATGGTCAACTTCGAGAGACAAACAACACACACTAGAAAACAAAATCTAGAAGCAATCACCAAGCAAACAATACCTTCTAAT
>JASDQU010307468.1:51114-68115 GCA_032191745.1 Picea mariana
ATGCATGAAATGATTAACATACGTAGAAATCCACTATTGATGATGAAACTTCATTATGATTATAGATATTGCAGCATGCTAGCTTGAGCAATTATGGATGATTTGCCTCAAAACTATTAACAACAATTTAAAATTTATTTAGAGCTCATGAGTAGAGATTCCATTGGAAAAATTCACACCCATGGATTCACACCCGCCGATTTCAAAATGATTTAGATTCATGATCAATAGTAATTAAATTTGATAGCATCTAGTAAGAGAGATTGTTATTATGTTTTGCTTGAGAATAATTAATCTTTGTTGCATTTTTTTGCTTCAAATTGTTGACGGTAATGTGCCATTGTTAGTTTTATATTTTAAAATAAAATTATTATCTCTTTAATGTAAAGTTAGGGATGCCCAAGTTGGGGCCCTACACATTGATATTAGAGCCAAGGTTACTAAACTTTGGGCATMGGGGCTATCATATTTGTTAATTTGTTAGAATGATTATGTTCCATGTTCAAGTCAAAGCTTTATCTTAAYGGTGCATTGACTAATTGATATCGTGTGGACAAAGARAGATAATGGTCGGAACCTAAAAGATCCACCATTGTCATCTCGATGAAACAACGGTTGAGCGGGGCCTAATGTCATAGGAGGGGCTAATGCCATAGGGAGGGAAATTCTACGGTTTCCATAAAAAATGAGCACACCACTAAGTGCAATTATTCCCTTGGTGGGAGGAAAGGTGGTTAACAACTTGCCTTTGATAGGAGAGGCTCATCTAGAAGAGCCCAATTTCCTGATCTTAATGAACTATCTCTTATCGATTTGTTGAATCAGTTGTAGAAGGTGAGTCTCATAGAGTTTGCAGTGGTTTTGGACAGAGAACTTGTAGAAGTATGGGTTGGTGCTTAAAATTTAAGGGATTATTAATTAATTATAAGGATTGGTTGGCCATATTTTAGTTGAAAGGCAATGCTTCACTATGGTGGAAGAAGCAAGAATGACAAATGGGAATAACTACTTCCATAGTGACATAGAAGTTGTTTGAATTTTTTTTTAGAAAATATTTGCAAGCTCATTATTTACTCCACCAAGTTAATGGATTCTACTCCCTAACGCATGGAGGTATATCAATATCTTAATATGAAACCAGACTTATGGAATTGTTATAATATGTAGGACATTTCAACTCAAACAAATTGCAGGCACATCAATTTATAAGTGGGATAAATTAAACAATTGGTGCAAGACTCTATACCCTAGAATCGTCCACTCTCCACAAGGGAGTGCATAAGGGGATATTTGTAGAGGAGGTAATGGGTGGGAAAATAGAAGTGCATAGTGGGTTTAGAGCACTAGAAGTATTGTATTGAAACAATTTTGAAAAGGAAAGTAAGACCTTTTCCTACAAATGCACCTTAAGACATCCCTCAGTCAATTGCATGTTGGTACCTATAGGTGAATCCTTAAGGTCTCATGGGGACTCTTTTAAGAGAACATGGGCCTTACAAAAGGCCCTAACACCATGTCGAAAATTGTTGGGTGAATTCACAACTAAATACTCTTCAAGGTCTTCCCAATATTGAATGTTGGATTTGTAAAGGATGACACTATGCAAATGACTATCTCAATAGACAACCGAACCACTCAAAAACAAGGGAAGGTAACATTCAGTGGTATGGGAAACCCATGAGATTTATGTGCGGTGGAAAATTTTTGAGTTACTAATTCATAATAGTTTTCTTTTTTTTCAAAAAATAATTTGTTTTTCCAGACTCAAGGTTACCGGCTTATCCTCTGTTGATACAATCTCGAGATTTTGATGAGCAACAACATCATCGTGTACAAACAAAACCCGGTCACTTGAAATAACTTGCTAGTGTTTTGTAAAGAGGAAGACTTCACTCCTACCAGGTGCCTTTGGGTCTTGAGCAGTTAACTTGTTTACTTACATCCGAGGAATCCAGTTAGTAGTAGTTTTACGTGATACTCCAGGGCCCAAAGACGGTCTTATACTAGGAAGTATCCACAAGAAATCTATTGTCGCTTGTGGTCACTGTTGAGGCTAATTTTAATGGATTCATGTGCTTTCTAGTAACATCCAACCATAGTCCCATACATGAGACTAGAATCACTAGAGACTACCTTAATTACAGTTTAGCCAATCCACAATAGTTGAAACCTTAGGTACAATAAGTAATGTTGAAATATCCATTTTAGTTTATCCAGGTGCTACTAATTATTTTATTTCACCTCATGATTTATAAAGATATGAGTTGCAATGTGTAAGTTTCATGATTTCAAGCTAGTTGAAATCAATTAAGGGATGAAGTAGTCATGACTTAGTAGGAACTTTTACCACATAATCTAACACCAAGTGAAAATCCTTCACAAGGCACTAAAACGAGTGAAACATAGAATATGTTACCGTTGTCATCTAGGAAACAAATTCCCTCTTTTCAGTGAATGAATAGTACCAAATAGAAGGGAGGATTCCCTAGTAGCCTCCAAGAATCCCTAGGCAAGACACAATCAAGCTTAGGCCCCCTCGGGGTGACTACTCAAACTTCCACCATTGGAAATGATAAATAAAGTATTAATGAGGTGGTGAGACAAAGATAGTTTCCAAATTTGAAGTAATGAGAATCTAGGTCAATTTAAGAGGTTTTCTAAGTCAAATATAGGCTTAAGAGGATACCCAAACACAAAATGAAGAAAATTCTAGGGCTGTTGTAAAATTGTGAAAAAGATACAAAATTACAATAGTAATGTAAGTTATAATAGCAACAAATAAAATAACCCTTTAAGATGCAATAATTTAATGAATAAAAAGGGATAAACAATGAGCCAAATTAGGGTTTTAATTTCCAACAAAATAAAAAAATTAAATAGCAATAAAAAACCCTAAAATCCTATATGTTTTTCCCTAGAAGGTTGTTATAACACTTCAAAAATATATGTTAGGGTTTTAACAATATTCGCTAGGTCAACAAAATACCAAAACGTATTAGTCTTTTATGGCTGAAAATGAAAAAAATGTTGTAATAAAACCCTAAATTAACCCTAAAATAGAAAAATAAAGTATAATTTAGAAAACAATGATTGACTATTAGGAGGAAAGACTAGTGCCTACGTTTTTGGGGGCATTTGTGGTCAATTAAGGATCCCTTTGGTAAGAAATGTGTGGATTTGTTTAAGGTGATACCTATAGGTTGTCTACTACTAACCCTAGGAGGTCCTCCTAAAATGTTAAGCGATAAATCAAGGGAATGTTCTCCACTAGACACCTTCCAAGAGCTTTGAAAAGAAGGGTTTGTTCAAGAATAATCCAAGAGAATGCTTAACCAACACTAGAGAAACAACATTACACTTAAATACATTCATAAACATAACCACAATATGAAAAGAGACAACTTAATAAATCTTTCATCCATTAGGTAGAGAATCCACAAGCATAACTCCAAAAAAAAGTTTTAACTAACCATCCATAGCATTCTTCATAAGTGAGAAAAAGTAGAAGGAAAGTAGTGATATATTTCCATAAGTAGCAATGATTTACAAGTGAGAAGTGCTTCTTTGATTTATATGAGAGATCTAGCACAAAAGTGAAATGTTGCCACGAAAGGGTGCGTTTCATCTCCAAAAGGTGTCTCATGCCTCCAAGGGGTGTGATGCCTTATCAAAAGGTGCCATATCATCATAAAAAATCCCCAACATCACATCAAGGTGCCCCATCATCATAAAGGTGCAACGTCCCATCCCAGAAGAGCAACGTCCCATCATCAAAAGGTACCACACCATGGAAAGGGTGCATGTCCTCTCTCCAACTACAACATCCTCAAGCAAAGTCCAACGTTCTTAAGAGGTGGAATATCCTCAATAAAGTGGTAGGGACATCCTCCATAGAAGTGTGCTAGTAGCCTTTCAATATCCTCCAAAGGATCCAAGTGTCAACCAAGCATGTGGCTATGTGCAATCCATCATCTAAGGAGGGGCTCATGTGGTCCAATGCATCATGAAGATCGAAGGCTAGGTACATGTTGAGCTCCAGTTTTTTCATACTTTCCGCCATACAACTACACTCATCATTACACCTTCTCCCCACATTTCGTCAATAATATATCGCTAATTACACCATAAACCTCCATTATCTCTTGTTATTCATCCTATGTGGTTAATACATAATTTTCCATATTTTTAGTGATTAAAAAGATGATTATACAATAGTTTTGTCGATGATGGTTTAATCCTATGTTTCTATGTCCAAGCAACATGTTCTGTACTGTTTAGGTTCTGGTATATGCACTGTCCATGTTCCGGTACATGTATTGTTCCTGTTCCGGTACCCGCATTGCAGGTCATCCGATACTCCAAGTCATCCGATACCAGAAGGTTCTACAGTCAATCGATACCTGCACAGTCATCCGGTACCCACACTCCATGTCATCCAATACTCTGTAGTGATCCAATACTACCTTTGCGTTCATCCGGTACCAACTCTTTGCCTCTTTCGGTACCAGCTTCGTCCGGTACCAGATTGCACCTATTCCCGTACTAGCTCCATCCAATACTACCATCGCGTTGGTCCGGTACCCATAGTTGTGACTGTGTTCATCCGGTACTAAACCCCTGCCTACAAGATTCTGGTACCAACTGTTCTAATCCGGTACCAACTGTTCTAATCTGGTACCAACTGTGCTAATCCGGTACTAGAAATAATTCGAAATTTTGGAAAGCTTCTAGAGGAAAATCGGGTACATGGGTTTTGTCCAGAGCCACGTTTACATGCGAACACATGAGACAAAATTCGCCTAGCTCACATGTGTGGACCTCCAGCTTAGGGGGAATGATTATGCAAAATTTAGCAAAAATCTCAAACTGCCAACTTGCGCCTTGATTTTCGTGCAGGTGGCATCAGATCTAGAAATTATACGAAATAGGTTTTGTCTAGAATATGGAAAATTGAGTAATTCACGAGCATCTTTTCAAAATTAGAATTGGTTTGGAAGATATGGGTGGGGGCCTAACTCGAATCTGCCCAAATTGCAATAAAACCCAGATTTTTGAGGATTTTATCTAAAATTGTAAATTTGAAATCTGAGCATTGGGATTTGGTCCCATCCACTCCTCAATTATTTTTCATGTATAAATAAGCCTCATAGGGCTATGAGAAAGAGCCATTAGTTTCATGAATGTTTTGTCAATGAGAGATTTATTCTTGTGAGAAACCTTTGAGTTGCTAGCCATGTAAAAACAGAGTTTTTGATCTCAATGAAGAATTGATTGTTGTTGAAACATTGGACACCATCTCCATTTGACATAAGTCTTTTTAGCAGCACTAACCTCCTGGGAAGGGCCCCTCAGAGTGGTAAGCGTTGCTATATTTTATTTTCTTTGTATATTAGCATTACATTTAGTTTCTTTTCTTCTTGCATTATTGTTTAGTTTGAAAGTCATATCTTGTGTGTTTGTATTCTGCAATTAATTTGTATTCTACAAATCAATTCTTAATAGATAAAACTCAAATCAACACCCTCTCACTCAAGGCATTGGTACATTGCATTTGATTTAGTTCAATCTCTTTCTATATGCTTTCAATTTATGAGTTTTCATGCTACTTTGTCTCTGAATTTAATGACTACTTGACCAGCAGTGCAATTGCTTCACACATCACCTTAATTTTGTATTTTCTTATCCGATCACTCCACTAATTGTTTGATTGCTAAAATTGCTACAAAGATACACTTTCCAAATAGCTCTCAAACTATTTCCAATCGCTTTTATAAACCTACATATTCCCACATTCAATCCTCATAAAGAGTACTCTGTTTCTGGTGTCTCTTTTTCAACGAGTGCATTCTTTTAAACCAAAGATTTTCATGCCTATTTCATTATCTACACATCGACCATTGAATTCCCTTTTAATTGCTTTGTTTCATTGATCAAAATTCCCTTTCAAATATACATCCCACTCCATTCATTACACCTTCCTTCCAGCTGTGTCAAAACATATTAAAACAAAGCTTTAGTAGTTGTTTGAACATTTGCATTTACATGTATACATTAAAACACAAAAACATATATTTTGAAGTGCATTTATTATTCACAAATTTGTGTGTGTTTCGCTTCTTACTATTCTTACTATAAAACACCTTTCCACTCATTGCTTATATCCTTCATGATTTGATAACATTCCTTGCTTGGTCAAATGCTCTCAAGCGCCATAACTAAATGACCATCAATCCAAGATTCTACTTCTTTCTACTTTGTATTTCTGCATTACCATTCTTTCCCATTCATTTTCATTTCTTTCCTTGCTTGCTCATTGTGATTGGTGCTTTTGATTGAGGACAAAGTTTGAGTTTAGATCTCATTTCCTTTTACCTAGTTTTTAGCCATCTGATTACCTTTTTAATCACTATTGGAATCCATTGAAGGATAGGAAACTTAAGTAAGCTACTCGCGATTAATCACATGAACATCACTTTGAGTGCATGAAAGACTGTGATCTAAGTCTTTATAGCACTAAGTTATTCTAGTGTCCTAGTGATGAATCCTTAGTGTTAACTTCCTGCAGTGTGGGTTTGGAGATTGTTTTGTCGACTTTAGATTAGGCTAGACTAGGCTTTGATCCTGCGCTTGCACCTCGAAGCTTACGAGCCCCAATTGATAATTAAATGTGGGAATTAATAGTGCATATATTTAGCCCCAACAGTACACAATCCAAATATAACAAATAAAGTGATTCATGTCAATACAAAAGTTATTAGATAGATCTTAGAAAGTATCCTCTTCAAACTTCACACTAGCTTACAAAGTTATGCAATTTTCCTAGTCTAGGTATGGGAGGATCATTATTACCCCATTTAGGTGTGCCAATACCTAGGATAAGAAGCATGTCCAAGGAACCCATTAAGGAGTATGTGCAATAGTATATGGTATGGGTTGGGGTTTACTTCATGGAGTGGATGTGATTGACATGCAAGGCCATGTGTGATAGTCATCCGCATGAGCACCTTTGTAGAGGGATCACTTAGGCAATGAGGTGCCATTTCCTCCACACTATGTCTTTCCAAACCCTTGTTTGCCTTTTTCTTTGTTGCTTTAACCTTTTTTGGCTTTTAACTTTGATTAGCTAAGTCCCTTTTAAGATATGCACTCATTGCATAGAACTTGGGGTGATGGCCTCTTAGCGAGGGGGTAGAGCTCATGCTTCATTTCTTTCTTGGTTTTTAATACTTTGCTTTTATTGTTTGTTTCTTTACCCCACATTTTGAATTAGGGATTTTTTTCTTTTTATATCATTTTTATAAAGTTACATCAATCTCGGGCATTCAAGCCCCTTTTTGTTGATATTATGGTAGCTGTGGGAGGTATTAACCTCCACGTGTAACCTTTGACTAGACTAGAATATTCCAAGAAGCAAGAGAAACCCTAAAATGTTGGATAATAACCCTAGGAGACAAGTCTGCTCAAGAGAATATTTAATATTGAGTTATTAGCCTCCATAAAGAGAAATCAACCCAATCAAGTGAGATAAGGTAGGATAAATAGAGGACGCTAGAGCTCATTTGTCATTCTCACTCTCACAACTGCATAAGACCAGTGGTGCACAAGTTTGGAGAGGAACTGCAGCTGCTGCAACTGACATTTCGGTTTTGTCTTGGAATTTCTCTTGGTTATGGTTTGGACTTTCTGTTTGGTCTTTGGTTATTTTTTCTTGGTGCGCTAGACTTGGAGAAAGGTGCGCTACCTTGGTTGGCTATTGGATTGCTTCCAGAATTATTTTGTCTATCAAGGTTAAGGTGCTCAGGGGTGGCCTTTGTGCCTATGGTTGGGTGACAATATTGCTATATTTTCTACGGTCAAACGAGCACACCTATTTTTCTACAGGTTATGGGCCCACACTATCTTTGAAGAGTCTAACTACTGGAAGATATATTGGGAGGATTTGCTCAGTTACAGTTGCAATTGCAGTCAAAGTTTTGTTGCAACAACAAAACCCTAACCCTCTTGTTAATGTATCTTAAGTGAAGAGCTTGACCTAATTCCTGGATAGCTTAGTGCGCCCTAGCCTAGCACACCTCTTGGTACTCTCAGCAAGCCAAGACATCAAGTTTGAGTTTTTGGTTAAAGTCAAAGGTTGACCAAGTCAAAGCAGTCATGAATTACTCTATGAAGTCGGAAAACAAGTTAGAAGGGGCTTCTAATTTCAGAGCATGGAAGACAAGGATTGACCTCATCCTTGCCAAGAATAAAGTGTTGGATATCGTGAAAGGTAAGATCATGGAACCACAATTTGAAGTAGGAAAAGAGAAGGAGCCTCAAAACGTTGCAGTTATAGAAAAACATTGCAGTTATAGAGAATTTCAAGGACAATGACACCAACGCTATGAGCATCAAATTGGACTCTGTAAAAGACCACATGATACCCTACATCTTTCATCTTGACTCATCTAAGAAGATATACAATGCCCTAACTAACCTATTCTCAGTCAAAAACATTGGACAAGTGATGAGTCTAAAGAATGAGCTCCGTGACATGAAAATGAATGATGATGACATCATAACATCATACTTTGTAAGAATTTCTCAGTTAAGAGATCAACTACAAGCTATTGAAGAAATCATTTTAGAAAATGAACTAGTAAATATAGTACTCAATGGCTTTCCCAAGACATGGGATGCATTTTCCGCAAGCATGGACACAAGAAAGGAGTATTCCACATTTGAAGAACTTTGGACTTGCTGTGCACAAGAAAAATCAAGGATTAACACAAAAGAGAAATCCCAAAAGAAATATGATGATCAAGCCTTCACAAGAAAATTCAAGAATTTCAGGAATAAGAGGAAGTTTGGCTTAAGGAAGAAAGCAAATCAAGAAAAGGAAATGTCAAAAATACAATGCTTCAACTGTCGAAAATATGGTTACTACAGGAACCACTGTCCCGAGTTGAAGAAAATGAAGGAAACAGACGAAACAATAGTGGCCGAAGAAAGGGAACCCTCAAAGAAAGCCAAGCAGGATAAAACAAACTTCTTCTTCGAGTCAAGGTAACAATATTCTTCTATAACATAGTTCTTGTACATACCATGTTTACATAGTGCCTGTACATATCATGCATATCTATTTCTTAGAAGATAAGATGGTCAGTGAAACAATACCTATGGAAGAATAACAAGATAATGCTAGCTATTACAATGACTACAATGCACATGAAAAAGATGTACATTGACAATCTTTGGTGACAATTCCTGTGGAAGCTATTATATAAGTAACAACTGCTAGATGGGCCACAATCAGAATCAAACTTAAAGAGACTAGAAAGAAGTCAATAATCAAGAGGAAACTATAATAAAGCTTGTGACACTTTGCAGAAAACAATAAGGATGTAAACATAAGTATGGGATCTCTTAGATGGAGGGAGCTGATTGCAGAATTCCAAAGGAAGAGCATGCATCCAGGCATGAATCCGGGAATATGAGTGAGCTAATCCTAAATGATATGATCCATTGAAGAATCCGTGAAGATTATAAAGTATTTGTCCAGGCTCCCCATTGAAAGTAGCAACCATGATAAACAACACGTGTTCAATTTGACTATAGAAGAATTTTTCTCCGAAAAGAAGCTTTAAATATCCTTGGTTTTACATCTACATCCATGTTCCTATGATGAAAGGAAGTAGTTGGAATCTTCAGGAAGGAAGGGCATGGAATCTATAGAAGATTCCATGGACCAAAAAACTAAAGAGAAACATGAGGAAGAACATAAGATTCCAAGAAAGAAAGAAAAGCCAGAACAACCAATTATTATATCGAGAATCATAAGACTACCAACATGGTTTGAACCCACTAGAAGCAATCACGCAAAAGAAATGGAACAATGTATGTACGAAAATGTGAAAAAGACTTATGAATGGAAGCAATGCAAGATTAAGAACTAGAGGTTCTTCCAGAAGGAGGGATAAGACTATGACGACAACTTGTTCCAGTACACTAGATATACCTCTTGCAGTATCCATGGATTAGAATTTACATGTAAAACACTGTTCTTCCCAATAAAGAAAATTGAGAAAGAAGCTTATACCAGAAAGAGACCCATGTATGAAAATGGAAGAAGACCTTGTATGGATCCAAGCAACTTGATGTAGAGTATCTCATATACAACAAAAGCGTGGCGAAAACTTCCTATGACAGAGAAAGTGTATCATAATGGTTACTCAGAAGTCCAGGACGATGGATTACGAATCCATGGAAAACTCCCATGATAACAGACCTGACGAAGTTGAGAGACTCTAATCTAGTAGACCCGTCTCTGTATTGACAATTGATTGGCTCGTTAATGTATTTGTAGAATACTCAGCTGGATATTTGTTTTTGTGGGACATTTAAATTATGACATACAACTGCATAAATTTATTGATTCATATTAGGCATGGAGTGCAGATGACAAAGGAAGTGTTACTTGGATATGTTTCAGTTTGAGCATTGCCACGATGTAATGGGCTAGCAGGAAACATAAGTCTGTTGCACTCAACACTGTAGAAGCAGAGTATATTGCAGCTTGTGATGCTTATACATAAGCAATGTGGCTTCATAAGTTGGTTTCTGGACCGTTTGATTGGGTGTTGAATTCAATCATGGTATATTGTAATGATCAGAGCTATGTGAAGCTTTCAAAGAAACCAGTGTTCCATGACAGGCCGAAGTACATTGCGATCAAGCATTATATTCTCCGTGATAGAGTCCGTGAAGCTTTCAAAGAAACCAATGTTCCATGACAAGCTGAAGTACATTGAGATCAAGCATTATATTCTCCGTGATAAAGTCCAGAAGAGAGAAGTGGTTCTCCAGTATATCTCCATAGATGAGCAGATAACAAATATTTTGGTAAAGCCTTTGTCCAAGATGAAAAGTTTGCGTACTTAAGAGACAAGATGGGGATCGTGGAGATGACTTCCTTATTGGAAAATGAAGTGATTACTCCCAGTTTGGGAGGGAGCACTGCTATGTTATTGATTTATGGACAATGATTTTCTAGTTCAGAGAATGGTCCAGGTTGGGCAGTTCCTTTCCAGCGCGGAAAGTGGTTCGATATTTTTGACGGACAAGCATTTTCTAGTTCAGAAAATGGTCCAAATCGGACAATCATTTTTGTAATGAAAATGGTTCGATAGATTGTTGATGTACCATAGACAACAATTCCCCTTGTGACCAGTGTGGGGGAATGGTCGAGGACAATCATTCTTCTTGGCAATCACTTTGAGTAGTGGTCAAGTAGAATGGTGCACCTCGCCGGGCACTCATTCTTTCGAAGTTCACAGTTTTGAAGAATGGTCCATTTTGGAGGTTGGTGCAGGATATTCATTTCCATAGGAAATGGTTCAGACAATCATTCCCTATGGAAGACTCATTCTCTCTAGGTTGCACTATGATTAGTGCTGGAGGAATGGCCCAGTTAGGGGAATGGTCCAGGTTCAACAATCAAGAACATGCATTCCCTAGGGCATACTCATTCTCTCCAAGTTGCACTATGATTAGTGTCGGAGGAATGGCCCAGTTAGGTGAATGGTCCAGGCTCAGAAATTAGGGACAATTATTCTTCTATGCTTGGGAAGAATAGTCTAGATAGCCCATGGATGATTTTTACTTTCTGAGGGCAGATGCTCTTCCAGATCTCACATATGTGAGTGGACGAATGGCCCAGATGACTCAGTTTGTATCATGATATTGTTATGCAGGATGATATTTGTTATCCCCGATTTCTAGGGATAACGAGGAGATCATGTCTCAAGGCCCACAGGTCCTAGACATGGAGTACCGAGAGCAGGATTTGACTTGAGCATGGCCCTGGAGGGCCCATGTTTCTTCTTCTTCATCAGACTTGTCTTGTTAGCAACAACAACATCCNCAGATATATGCATCGGATTCCTTTCATTTCTGATGATTGCTTGGATCTTACACTAACCCACTTGACCATGGTTGGGGGGATTGACAGGGTACCCTAGCAAGCTTGTACCCATAGGTTTTGGTTAGCCACCAGGGGGGATTTTGAAGAGTCATCGTCTGCTCCCATCATATTATCATTTTTACATCTTATTTCCCATTCATCTATTCCATTCCCCTAGTCCGAATATTAGGATGACCTATTTTGTGGGGTTACACCTTATCCTGTGGGAAGAAGGGGCTAAAGGCCCAGGGGGTAAAAGCAGCTGATAAGAAATAAAAGCCATAAAAAATAAAACCTAGAGATGCCTCACCCATGGATCCCCGAGAAGGCAATAAAAAGCCTCTCAATAAGAAACAAGAGGGACTCGAAGAAAAATAACAAAACAAGACCTAGCCAAGAGGATGGGGGGTCTCATCACGAGCCAACCCATTATGTTCATAGGTACCTAGCAGTTTGACATTACCATTATCTGGTTACCATGCCAGGGCAGTGACCTTTGGTTGCATGGCCGAGGGAAAGGGAGTCTCATCACGAGCCAACCTTATCATCTCTATGAAAGTACTTGTGGGTAACACTATCAGCTCTGGTCACCACGCGAAGGCAGTGTCCTCTAGTTAGACCTTGAAATAAAAAGAAAGAATAAAGGCAATAAAGGGCTTGGAAAGAATTGCATCCATGACAGGTACAACTCGCCTCCTACAAAGACACCCACAGATAATATCACCCGTCTTTCACTATGTCTGGACATCCTTTGACCACACCACCTCGTAATACATGGCTTGGATGATATCCTCTGGAAACTTTCATTTTCTTATGGATGCTGGCCCAATAGGGCATTTTGTCTTCTTCTTCAACTTTGTATAGTAGGTCATTGTAATGTCTTTGAGTTATTGGATGATATGCTAGGGGTTTTATGCATGCATTTGATAAAATTAATGATGAAATATGATTAACATTGCTATGATCCCTAGGACTAATGAGCCCATGGAGGGCGAAGTTTTTGATGTGTAGGACCATGCCTGACGGACAGGTACCAAGTGGACCAATGCACATGGGGAGATGATTGGTTTGGACCTCCATGGGGCTGAAGAGCCCATTAGATGGTTGCTGGGACCTCATCAGGGGTAGAGACAGGACAATGATTGATCGAGCCTTTGCACGAGAGAAGAAGAAGTATATTTTCATCCAGGATGCCTTGGCTGAGCCCAGCCCTAAGGGGTTGACCAACTGCAGGTGGAACGTGTCACTCAGATGGCCCAGGACGTCATCTAGGAGCCCTTGACGTCACCTCAAGTGTATGGCGCCTTGACTGAGCATTTTGGCACATGTGGCAGAGTTTGGAGCCCTAGAGAGGGCCAACGTTTGTCATCTAGTGCTATGATTTGCCCTAAAAAGGGCCAACGTCTCCCTTAGAGGGGCTAGACATCTTGCTCATTGCTCATTTAGGGTTTTCTTTTAGCAATTTAATGTAAAACAATATGATTTTTAGTTGTTAGCCTTGTCGGCTATTTTAATGACCTAATTTTAATTAAAGGTCATGATATGATATATATTGAGGATGTTTTCCCTCATTTTGACATGACACAATTCGCTCACACTTGTGAGGTTTGATTTTTGCGCCCTTCTTGGGTATATTTTCTTGCTAAGTGAGGCACACTTGTTATTGGAAGGATATTTTTGGCATCTTGTGGCATTTCTCTCCAAGGAAGGTTTACAACGAGGGTTTGCATGTGCTTTCTTCATGATATGTAAGTGATTTTCTTGCAAAACTTTTTAATTGAATGGTTGTAGGTCTAATTTCTTGCATTTGCTTATTAAATTGTTGATTTGAAACCCTAGGTAACAAGCACACAAGTAGGTCATTGTTACATGACCCCTTAGAGAGAGATTTTTCAGCCATTGAAGAAGAGGGATTGAGCCTAGCCTTTGCTACACTCATATTGCTTCTTCCCTTAAGCTAGCGTTGAAGTTTATAGGTTGAAAGAGGGTGACGTCCTAGGCCTAGGTTATCTACACCTAGGGCCATCATCTTCTAGGGTTTGAAATCCTTGTCCTTACAACACATTCTCCCTTGGACTTATCATTTATGCTAGCCGTTTTGCCAATTTGACCTAAAGAAGGAGGAAAGAGCACGAGGCCTTGCTTAAGCAACACCAGAGTGAGCCTCTTTCCCCTAGGGTTTTGATTCTAGAGCCCTGCCTTTGCAACACTTTAGAACCCTTCCCTCTAGTCTTTAAGCCTTCATCCTTTCAAGACCTTGTGCCCTTATCTTGTTTGACTCCATATACCCTAAGGCACTGATATCTAACCTCCAACGTTGAAGTCTTAGTGTACAAAACCATTCTCAAAACTATAAATTTTGAAACCCTAACTAACAAACTAACTTAATTAGGGCTGACGTCACAGTTGGTTATCTCATCTTGACACAACAAATCTTGAATATAAGCAATTGACTGATGATTTGAAGCATTTATTGAGTAAATTGTTGATTGGATACATTGTTAGCTTAATCATCTTGATAGATATTGATGAATTGATTCTCTTTCATGGCTAGTTGACAAAACATTGACTTCATTTGTATCTATTGCTTTACATTGCTTATTAAATAGTAGATAGTTATTGAAGTACTAACCCTTTGAGTTATAGCCTACATATATATATTGTATTGCTGTTGTCTTGTTCGAGGAAGGTGTTTTCAACTAGGCATACACTTCATTATTGGCTGTTTAGCCGGACTATCTGACCTAGGTGGTAACCTGTGAGGAGGAAACTTTAACCTTGCTTTATACCTTAGCCTCTTCAAAACCCCAGGTTGCCGGGGACGTCTCCCCTGGGCTAACCCCCCTAAACAGAAAGAACCTCCCCATTGAGGTGACATTGGGTGGGGAAGGTTCCTGTTACGCCAGTTTGATCTCTATCCTTTAGCCTTTGACCCAAACTACAAACTGTGCGATAACAATATCAAATGATATGATTGTTGTGGAGAGTGTATGTCTCTGGATAATAGCTATATGCCATTGTGGTGGATGTGTTCCACTGATTGTGACTGTGTCACTGGTTAGTTGCTGTGTGCTACTAGGTGTGTTTATGTACCACTAGATAGTAGTTGTGTACTACTATGGATAAACACAGTTGTGTTCTATTGAATAACATTGTTCTGATTGCCATGGAGACTATCACTAGTGTTGGATATGATTACCAACTAGATGGATAGTCAGTATGCTGATGGACAAACATTTTCCTTGTGGAAAATGGTCCAGGACAGTCATTCTTCTAGGACGTATGTTCGGATTAGAAGAATAGTCCTTGTAGCCAATGGCGTGGCTTCCAACCTCTGTTGGAACAATTATTCTTCCAGGACATATGTCCGGATTAGAAGAATGGTCTGTGTATCACTTTGTGGAGTTAGTGACTTATTCAACATCATGCCCAATTACCTAGATGGAGTATGGCTTCGAGAGATGATGTAGTTGATGCTATCAAATGATACTGATAATGATGATGGTGCTCATGATTTGATCATGAGATAACCTGTTTGGCTATGATGATGTTACCGGTTGAATGGTGTGTTTGTGCTCAAGACCATTTCCTTTAATACCTCCCTAGCTAGGAGGGAGTGTTGATATTATGGTAGCTGCAAGAGGTATTAACCTCCAAGTGTAACCTTTGATCGTACTAGAATATTCCGGGAAGCAAGAGAAACCCTAAAACGTTGGATAATAATCCTAGGAGACAAGTCAACTCAAGAGAATAATTAATATTGAGTTATTAGCCTCCAGAAAGAGAAGTCAACCCTGTCAAGTGAGATAGAGTAGTATAAATAGAGGGCACTAGAGCTCATTTTTCATTCTCACTCTCACAACTGCATAAGACCAGTGGTGCACAAGTTTCGAGAGGAGCTGTAGCTGGTGTAACTGGCATTTCGGTTTTGGCTTGGGCTTTCTCTTGGTTATCGTTTGGACTTTCTGCTTGGTCTTTGGTTATTCTTGCTTGATGCGCTAGCCTTGGAGAAAGGTGAGCTACCTTGGATGGCTATTGGATTGCTTTCAGAATTATTCTTTCTGTCAAGGTTAAGGTGCTCGGGGGTGGCATTTGTGCCTATGGTTGGGTGACAATATTGCTATATTGTCTACGATGAAACAAGCACACCTATTTTTCTAACACTTCTCATGGGATTAGGAAGCATACACCTTTTTGGGATACATGTAAAAACCAACCCGAAAGAAAGGAAAATGGATAAAACATAGCTAGAACATGTTATTCATGGTAAATGATATTGACAAATTACCCCCATTAAGGCCCCCCAGTAGTACAACTTTTCCCAAGATCAACAACAATGGAATAGAAAATGGTGATGACCACCAAGGTGAAACAAGAAAAAAAGTATAAATCAAAGCATCATGATTCATTATCTAGTTCAACCCATGGTCACCATTTTCATTCCCCAAACATTGATATTATCACTTGATATGAAGTGTTAAAACAATGTACCTTAGTGTGTAATACACCATGTCATCTGATGTGAGTGAGATGAACATGTAATGAAAGACATATATGGGAAATTGTCTATGGAGAATTTTGGAATGTTATCATCAAAACTATTGTCTGGAATGTGGATCATGGAGAAAAAATCTCCTTTATTTACCCCTAGAAGTAAGGGGGTAACATTTGGCTCCAACATGGGGACATGTGTTCACCATAGAGTGCATGAGAACCTCAACAATCTTTGGAACCTAAAGACTGACACTCTGCATCAAACCTAAAAAATTCCTGCTACATTATAACATACGAGCATTAGTAAAGATGAGCAGGGGGATATTGTTCCCCTGGTAGATGAAAGGTAAAATAAAGATAGTACAAACATAAAGTCAATTTATTTTTTTATAAAAAAGGAAACTAAATCAAATTGCAACTAATTGTAAATGCATGTGATCAAGCAATAACTAAAAGCAAGTAGGTAAGAAAAATAAATCAAGATGCATAAAATGAAACATGATGTACAACTATCCTACTTAATGCTACCATACAATGTAAGTGCTAGGTATATTCATACAACCATTAAA
>JASDQU010307468.1:74033-90766 GCA_032191745.1 Picea mariana
TTAAATCATTAATGTACATATATGACTATTCAGAAAACAACAATTTTGCCTTCTTAACTCTAGGGTCATCATCAATATCATAAATGGGATCTCCATAAAAAATAGAAAAAACTCATATCCCATTTATTCCTTTCAATATGAAGAAGCTCATCAATGTTTTCAATGTTTTGATCATCATGTTCTTCATCAAATAATAAATTGAGCAAATCCAAGGGTTTATCTAACAACTCTTCACTTTCCAAATCATGAAATGATGCATTACAAAAGTCAATGACTTGGAAAGGAGTATAATTTATCATAACCTTGTCTTCATGTGAAGGAGAGACACAAGGTTGGATACCTTCATCTTCATTAAATGGAGGAGAAAATACCAATTTCTCATCGTCATGAGTGCTTTCTCCAATAATGTGTTCTTTATGGACTTGCTCTTCAATGAAGTCTTGAGATGCTTTATCTTTGTAGTGACCCCGCTAATGACTCATAAAATGTTTTTGATACCCATAAAATTAAATGTTTTTAAAACATTTCTAAAACATGAATGCAACAACTTATACGCATACACAACAACATCAATTCACTTAAAAATAAGAGTTACATGCACATCAATAAAAAACAATGAATAAAACCGATAAACAAAGATTAAAACACTTATCTTTTAACAACAAATGAGAAAAGGAGTGTAGGGGACAAATGTTCCTCCCAACCATAGATTTGCTGCTCCAAATATCAACAACAAATCACCCTCGAGGTGGTGCTACGATTCCACAAAAATGGTGTATCTCACAACCAAATTCACTCCCATAGTCAACTATTTTTCCTACAGCTATCCCAATCCACCAATTCTTTTCTCCTCAACTTGTGCAACCCAAGGAATTGGGATACCCCTTGATTGCACACATAGCCTCAGGTCTTCTCACTACATTCCAGGGCTCCAACACGAGGTTGGCTAGGAATCTCTATTGTGGGGATTCCAGGGATGCTAGCTGCCTTGAGAAAAATAACAGAACAACCCATTGTTCAAGGGAAAATATCTCACATAAATCTCCCTCTCTATAGGCCTAACAACTTGCTTCTTCATGTAACGAGATCTTCAACAAAATTCCCACATCACCTACTATGACTGCCTTCACGCTCCAATGCTCTCCACTCCCTTACTATTCTAAAAACTACCCACAATGGCCATTTGAATTTTCCTTTTATCCATGAGAGTTGACTCACATTTTCCAAGGTTGATTGTACTCATCCCCCATGCTTTCATAACTATGGGATGTGACTTTTCCCACCCAACCCCTCTTACATGTGTTTAATGATTGTGCTCTCATACACTCAAAAGGAAATTGGAAGGTTCACTCAAGGTAATAGTTTTAGGAAAGTGGGTTCAAATTAATACCGATGAATAATCCCCCCCCCCACTTGGACCCCTCTCTTAGAAATTCTCAGTCATTCCCCTCTCTTGTGGAAACTTAGATCCCAATTACTCTTTCTGTGTCCACCCACAACCAACGCCACATTTTTTTTATTATTACGATCATATACAATGTTTACAAATAACATATTCGGGATTGAGACCATATATCGTAATTAATTACATGCTGCTAAAATGAGGATTATAAATGGAGATGCTACATTCCCCTCCCCTACAAATTGCACCGTCCTCGGTGCACAACACCATACCCATATATGTGTATAAAATTTACATAATAATACTTGAAACTTTTGCAAGTTCAACTCCTATAGCAATTCCAACCATCAATTTCTCGTTTCTCGCAACCTGCACAACCCAATGAAGTGTATCCCCTTATTTGCACTGTATACCCTTAGGATGTACCACTTCCCTTCTAGGGCTCCAACACAGATTGGATAGGAACTCTCGAAGATGCGGCTCCAGGAACTCTAGTTTCCAAATGGAGCCTTACATAATTATGTACATTCATCTTTCTGCAAAATTTTCAAAAATTTGCGAGTACTCCTCCCACATGGTCTCCTCGTGCTCCCACATGGTGTCTTCATGATCATAGCAGGTCCATTTAACATTTACCAGATCGATGATTTTGTTCTGGAGCACTTTGACTTTCCAGTCCAGGATGCACATTGGTTCCACCCAAAATTCCCCTTCGTGCTCCACCTGGATCACAATCCAATTAATCACATGGTTAGGATCATACACCTATTTCTTCAATAAAGACATATGAAACACATTACGAATTCTCATGGATATAGGTAATGCAAGCATGTATGCAACTGAGCCAACTGCTCTAAAAATTCAAATGACCATTGTATCTTGCTTCCAACTTTGGGCAACTTCCCAATCTTACCGAGATTTTGCCTTTATTTTTAAAAACACATGCTCTCCCAATTTAAATTCCTTGTATGTCATGTTTTTATTTGCATAACTCTTTTTCTTGTCCTGTGCAACCTTTAAATTGTACCTAATCTTTACCATCTTCTCTTCCATTTCCCTTAGCAATTTTGGCCCAATAATTGCTCTGTCTATTGGGTTGTCCCAACTCATTGGCATGTTCTATTTCCTTCCATAAAAATCTTCAAATGGGCTCATCTTCAATGATGTTTGATATTCATTATTGTAAGAAAAATAAAATAGATGAAGGTAATCTTTCCACTTGGAAAGACTGTCGATTACATACATCCTCAACATATCTTCAATTATCCGGTTAGTCCTTTCTGTCTTCCCATTTGACTCTAGGTGATATTCTATACTGAAATTCAAATTAGTCCCAAATCCAATAAACAACCCCTTCCAAAAGTTGGAAGTGAACTTGGGATCTCTATCTGAAACTATTACCTTAGGCACAACATGTAACTTGACAATCTCCTTCATATAAATCTCTGCATTGTTGGCTTCCTTATGATTCATTTTCATCGAAATAAAATGTGTAGCCTTTGTAAGCTTGTCTACAACTATCATGATGGAATCATGCTACCTTGTTGTTCTTGGCAACTTGGTAATAAAATCGATCATAACTATTTCCCCTTTCAATTCATGAATGGACAATGGCTGTAACAACCTTGTTGGATGCCTATGCTCAATATTCACTTTTTGACATTCCATGCACCTAGTTATGCAATCATCCCCATCCTTTTTCATTCCCGACCATAAATATTGGCTTCTTACTACTGCAATTGTCTTCTGGTATCCTAGATGACCAACATATGGTACATTGTGCATCTTCCTCAACACTAAATTTCTCAAATCCTGAGTGTTAGGAACAAAAGATTTTTCCCTGAACAAGAGGACTCCATCCTCTCTGAACCTATAGTCTTTAAAGTTTAGCGGTACATTTTCCTATTGCAAGCCTTCTGTAACTTGTGCATAATGTTGATTTAATGTTATCACTTCCACATTTTTTCTTTTTAAATGTGAACAATACATGCTAGTAGTTGTAGCATGCATTTCATGCACCCTCTTGCTGATTGTGTCAGCCACTTTATTTTGTTTTCCCTTAATATGCTTGATGTCGAAGTCATATTCAATGAGAAATTCCAGCCATCTAGTCTATCTTGCATTCAATGTTGGCTATTCGAACAAGTGTTTCATATAGCTATGATCTTTCTTCAACTCGAACTTTCTTCCCATGAGATAATGCCTCCACATTTTTAAGGCATGAACTATGGTTGCCAACTCTTAGTCATGGATAGCATAATTTCTTTCATGCTCCTTCAACTTCCTTGACTCATAACAAATGGCATGCCCATTCCACGTAAGGCCACCCTTAAGACCTTCCTTGCATGCATATGTGCACACAAAAAAATCTTCTTTTGGATCTGCAACTTTTAGACTAGGTGCACTGGTCAATAATTCCTTTAAGTTCTAGAAACTTTCCTCACACTTAGTTGCCCATTCAAACTTTGTTCTCTTCTTTTGTAGTGAAGTGATTGGATTTGTGACTTTGGAGAAACCTTCAATGAATATCCTATAATATCCTGCTAGTTCCATAAATGATCTTACTTCTAAAACATTCTTTGGCATTGACCAAATTTTGGTTGTTGCAATCTTTTCAGGGTCCATCGCTATGCCCTCTTGTGAGACGATGTGACCCAAATAATGGATTTTTGTTGGAGATATTACACACTCAACTAGTATTTATTTTTCCAAGTTGACTAGTCTATGTTGAGGGCGCCTCTAGTTAGAGATATTTTCCCCTAGATGAGGGTGCCACATCCTCTTTAGTATTGAGTTAGTTACACATCAGTTAGACTAGTGGAGTGGAGTCTTGCATGGAAACCTTGATATTATCACCAAGTGTTGTATGCATACCTCAATATCATCACCATGAGGACACACTTACCTTGGGATCATCACTAGGAAGACACCACACATGTGCATGCTAGATTCTCTCCTCACTCCACTTGTGATTAGTCAGTTAACTAATGACCGCATGGAAAATTAACTAGGACTAGGTGGCATTTCACTCCAGAGTCTGTCAGTGAGTTCTCACATGTTTCTAAATCACTACTATCGCACATTAATTTTCTCATGTAGAGTATATCATGTGTATTTTTATTGTTCTCTCATTAGTTAATACAATTAATTCTTTCTCTCAAACTTGTCTTTCTTCTCTTCTTTCTCTCTCAAGTGTTGTGTGATTTTTCTACTAGCTAGGTTCATTGTGAAAACTTCACATGGTATCAGACTCTTTATTGCTAGAAGAAAGCGCATAAGAATTTGATTTGCAGGTGCGGGAGGAAGGTGCAGTGAAAAAATATGGATTACTCGTCGAAAATACTTCTGATGCCTCATAACTACATTGAGTGGAAGATAAAAATTCAACATCATCTTAGATGCAGAGGGTTGTACTCAATTACCATGGCTACAGAGGTGTAGACAACATCTACTATTGATAAGAACATGTATCTCAACCACATGGATAAGGCCTACGGACTTATCTACATGTCTATGTTTCCCAAGCTTCTGTTTCACATTGAAGCCTATACCAGACGAGATGATATTTGGAAAAAGTTAGACAATCTCTTTGGAAAATAGGATGAAATCAGAGGCCATATGATTGAGGTAGAGCTGAATTTCTTAGATATAAGGAATTTTGATAACATCTAGAATTTCTTTACAAAGTTCAAGTCCCTCCTCCTTCATCTAGAGGGATGTGGAATAGACAAATCCACTCAACACATTTAGTTAATCCTTTCTATCTCGACAAAACTTAGTCCAGATTATGTTATTTTCGTCTCATCGTTCTATACAAATAGATTCACTTTAGGAACAACCTAGAAAACGATGACATTGGATCAATTTATTGAGTCTCTAATTCATGAGAAAGACAAGCTTATCAAAATGGGGATAATCAAGGGACCCATGCGCATGCACTTGTTGTGAATGAGAGGAGAAACACTTCCAATTCAAATTCCAAGTAGAAAAGAAGGGAAAGGCACATGCATGGATACAGAAGGAAGGGTACTCCAAACCCTTCAATGATTCCTCAAGCTCCAAAGGTGGAAAATGAAAGAAAGGGAAGACCAAATGCGGTTACTGCAACCACAACTATCATCCCGAATCAACATGCATGAAGAAAAAAGTTGATCTGATGATGCATATACTTCAGAAGAACAACCTTGTGGATCATATTCATGAAGCTTCCAAGAAGTCGAAAGATCAAGCACCAACAAAACAAAGTAACTCTCATGCATTGATTTCCATTAACTCTTCTCCTGATTCATAGATCTTAGATTTAGGTGCATCTCGTCATATGGTAGCAACATAAATTATTTTATCTTCTATTTATGCATGCACAGATCCTCCCATTCTCATGGAGATGATACCCTAGTTGATTTCATTGGCCAAGGGAGATTATAAATACAACACTGAAGTTTTGAGAACGTCTTGCATGTTCCAAAATGCTCTGTGAATATGCTTTTTGTTTATCAGATAACACATTCTAGTATAGGAAAAACAGTGGAAATCATAGCTGATTCCGTAACCATATCTGATATGCATGATAACTCCATGATTGTTGTTGGTGAGGTAAACCACCAATATCGTTTGTATACATTCAATAGTTTTATTGCTAAATATGATTATGCTTTACTGTTGATGCACACTGATGATAAAAGTAGATTATGGAATGAGAGATTCAACCATATAAACTTCAAATACATGCAACAACTATGCAAACAAGAAATGGTCACTGGCTTTCTTTTCCAAAGGAGTTTGTCAAGGATGCATTCTTGGAAAACATCCTCAAGAGAAGTTTGAAAAAGGGAAGTCTTGGAGGGCCTCTTCTATGTTGACGCCCAAAAACGCAACATAGGGTACCTGCTTTCAAATGGTTGCAACACCTTATTATTTAATTATATTTAATAAGATACTAATATGTGGGACCCCTTGTGTGACTTGTGTGACTATGACGAATAGACAACACTTATTCCTTATGTGCTTATGAGTTGGCTGAGATGAGCTCTACAATTTATTTGCATTTAAAGTCTCTATCAAAATAATTGATCAAATGTTTTTATGGGCGATATGATTTAAAAGGGAGTGGTGTTGTTTTTATATAGCACTCACAATTATTATTATGTTACATTTAGTTTGAGGAAGGACCTAAACTCCATGTTTAAGTTATATGTGTGATATGGTGATTTCATGCTACAATAATTACATGCATCGTTTGAATTGGAAGTAAGGTTGAAACATGGTATCCCTAGCAATTATTTGATATATGTCACATTGGAGTTTTAAATAAAGGTTGGCACATTTGTTAAGTTGGAGACTCGGGGAAATGGTGGTGTATTCGACTTGCATTAAATTGATTTGGAGTTAGTGGTTGATGTGCTGTATGTTAGCTTGCTTGTACTCACTATGGATGAATGTAGACATGATGTGCAGTAAATGCACGTCACTCTAACCCTCCTCGAGCCCGCCAGTCTAGTCATTTTGCATTTGCTCTTGTTGGTTGCTATTGCTCCGCTTTGTTCGGCCGTGGAAGAGGTATACAAGCTTGGTTGTTTCTCTTTATCAATTTTTACATAGGTATGGGTTTCTTGCTGCTCCATCCATGAATATTTTTCTATGCTCTTTAATTAATTCAATAGTTGGCTCTTGAGTTTGCTTGCTATCTGTGCATTTCCAAAGATATGATATATGGAAATTTTGACTGTGTATGGATTAGTGGTTACGTGTTGGTCTCTGTGGCATTGTATTTGAACCATGCGCATTGAAAAGATGTGTGGATGTCTCTTATTGTATATGATATTCGTGCTTTACTTGTGGGGAAGAATACAGCTGGGGAAACTCTCGGGCCTGCCTTGCCTTTGGTTTCTTGTTTTGGGTTTCTTCCCTAAGCGTATCATTGCTCCTTCCCTGTGGGTTATATGGACACTCTATCTATCATTTAAGTTATTAGTCTCCATGCCCATTGTGCCCACGTGCTTGTAACAACTCTCTGAATATAAATGTGAAGTTTTGTAGAAGTATTAAGCTTCTCGTGCTCCTTTTGGCTAAACCCTCATTTTGGTAATCTCATCCACCTCAGCACATTACTCTTCACTGTTAAGGATTGAATCTTGTGTATTGGAAATTATTGTGGAGGTGGCCAACCTAGAATTTAATAAAGGCACTATTTGTGCTTGTTTTTGGTCATGGGTTTAGTTGATTATTTGCTGTGCAAAGATGGAAAGAATGTTAAGCCCACTCATTTTTCTGGTAATGCAATCTGTCCTGTGGAGATACTGGGGTGATGACAACATTGCAAAATCATTGTTTAAGGGATACAACCTACTATGTGTGCGATTTTGTATGAAAGGAATACCTCTGTGGATGAATTACATATGCGTTGAATGAAGTTTTGTGAACCAGAATGAAAGGAATTTTAGGAGCGTTGTTATTTGAAGTTTCAATTTTGAATTATGCTATACAAAGGGATCCCTTTTGGGGCCACTTCATGGAACCCTGTGGCGATTTAAAATATACTGGTGATTATATCATGGACCATAGTCTATCTTTTCCTCAACTATTTGTTGTGTTGGATGTGGTTATTATGATGTTTTTCACTCCTCGACTTTGTTATATACAAGTAGTATTATTATTGTTAAATAATTCTTAGGCAATAAAATATAAATTGGTTACTGTGCAAAGAAATCTCTAAGGAAAATGAGCAGCGTTGAAAAGAAACGACATGTTTGGTTTTTTTTGGGGGGAAAGATGGTGTTGTTCAGTTTTGAAATAGTAAGAGTTGGAGATTGTTAATTAATGACGAAGATGGAATTGTTTGATATATTAATAGAACAATATCCATGGGAGTCCTTTCCATTATACCATTTTATGCAAAATACACTCCCCTCATCATCCCAATTGCATTTTGAAAGGTATTATGAGATATGTTTAGATACGCAATTGATTGTTTTTGTTGATTTATTGAACAATATTCATAAATATTTCCCCCTCCATGATATCACTTTACGCTAAATACAATCCCTCCATACTCCCAATGACCCTATCAATTCCTCGTTTGTGTGGAAATTAATAAATAACATTTTTTATGGATGGATTGCATGTGTCATGTATGAGATTGGTATTATGAGATATGTATGAGATTGCCACTTCAATTGATGATTGGTATTATGAGATATGTTTAGATACGCAATTGATTGTTTTTGTTGATTTATTGAACAATATTCATAAATATTTCCCCCTCCATGATATCACTTTACGCTAAATACAATCCCTCCATACTCCCAATGACCCTATCAATTCCTCGTTTGTGTGGAAATTAATAAATAACATTTTTTATGGATGGATTGCATGTGTCATGTATGAGATTGGTATTATGAGATATGTATGAGATTGCCACTTCAATTGATGATTGGTATTATGAGATATGTTTAGATACGCAATTGATTGTTTTTGTTGATTTATTGAACAATATTCATAAATATTTCCCCCTCCATGATATCACTTTACGCTAAATACAATCCCTCCATACTCCCAATGACCCTATCAATTCCTCGTTTGTGTGGAAATTAATAAATAACATTTTTTATGGATGTATTGCATGTGTCATGTAGTAAATAATAGAGCCAACTCTTGATTTATTTAAGTAGAGTTTCATGTATGGGTTATTGAGAACTTTTCATGACTGGTTAAATCTTTCTATAGGACAAGTTTTTTTAGCAGGAGCAATAATGGCCGAAATAATAGAGGTAGAGGTATCTAGAAGCGAGGCTATAAAAGACCTCAGTTTGATGATGATACACAAGAGTTAAACCAACTGTTTCAAGATGGGTTTTTCAATTTGGTTGGCCATGGTATATTTCATCCTCGACCTGACAAACCCCCATTTTAACCTCCTCAAAATTTTCCCGGCATTTCTGTTCTTCCACATGTGTCAATGCAGCCTGAAGTCCTCGCTAATGACGGTTGGAAATTTTTTTCCCACCAGCCTGTCTCTCACCATTGTGGTTGGCGCACTGTGTCATTACCTCTACCATCACTAGTTAATCCCAATGCTCAAATTGCTCATGTTATTTCACTAGTACAGTCCTCGCATGCCAGCAAAAGATTAAAAAATGACATCCCACAACTTGTGCAAGAAAAATGAAAAGCAATGACCTCCCCCTCCAGTCCATCCATAGAGTCTGATAAATTTGTGTCTTCATGTCTCCACCTAAAAGATGATTGCTCCCATGTGATCAACGAA
The DNA here is from genome assembly GCA_032191745.1 of Picea mariana. Lineage (NCBI taxonomy): Eukaryota > Viridiplantae > Streptophyta > Pinopsida > Pinales > Pinaceae > Picea > Picea mariana. The sequence goes on from JASDQU010307468.1 coordinate 83,699, forward strand.
ATACAATCCCAAGGGTCTAACCAACCAAGGGCTACCCCATAAAAGTCAAGAGGGAACATCAATGATAAGAGGAAATATGCCTCAGACAACAACACATATGGATTTTAACTGTTTTTTTTTTTATGATATTCAGTGATGAAGACAATGTTTAATGATTTTCAACATATTTTGGACAACAAGCTTTATTTTGGATATTTTTTGTGGATAAGATGGATATATTGTTTTCTTGGGATATGTCCTTAAATTTTGCTGATATTTAAATATTTGATTTAAATGATATCCATGGGAGCTACAAGGGTGTTATATGATCCAAGCGATAAATTTTGTATTTTATATTTGATGATTGACAAAGAGAATGATGGGAGTCACAAGGGGTCCCACCTATTTAGTAATGATTAACTAGACCCTTATTTATATATTATTATTAATTATTTCTCCCTAAACTAATTAGTTAAGTTAATTTGACTTAACTAAAGAAAGTAGTTGAACTACCTCAAATTATTAGGAAATAATAAAGGTTCAATGAGAGGAAGAGACATGGGGAGAATAGGAGGAGAACTACAACACTAAGGTTTGCTCTCTAGTTAGTGAGATAGCTTCATTTTTCATTCATTTCTGAATTTACTTGAAATCCTAATCCTCTTGTTGACAACATGGTATTATTGAAGACAACAAGATTAAAAAATGAATCATACATTTCAACAATTTGTTTTAAAGGTGTTTGATTCATCCTTGATAGTTTGTGCATTCTTGTTTGTTAGTGAATTAATTTTCATGGATGATAAAGAATATCTTGTAGAGTCAAATGACAACATTTTGTGGCAAGTTGATCTAGATCATTAGTTCAGTTTTATTTTACAGTCAGAGTATTTTTGTATGGTTCCCATCGGAGACCTCTAAATATGACTTTGGTCCACACCCTTGTAGGGGTTTGTAAAAGAAAAATATAATTTTCATATCTTGGAATGAAATAAAATTAGATTATTGTTCTGTCTCATACATGTGTTTTCATGACTTGGTTCTTCCTTTCGCTTTTGTCTCCATGTTTACTTTATTATAAAATCTGTATACAATTATGTAGCTTTGTTTAGATTTTATTTTTATATTGCAACATATACAAATCATAAAATCAACCTTGATCCTTTGTAATTACTACTTAGGGATTGAGTGAATGTTTTGAGACTATAAACCCCGGGTGACATTCCCAGCTATCTTGTCTTAGCTAGGAAAGATATGAAAATTATTGAATGAGGTACTCCATACCTTTCCTCAACACTCTCCTTTGGATCTCATCCATAGTGATATAATAGAACCCTTTACACATCTGTCCATCAACAAAGCCAGGTGCGTGCTTTCATTTATTGATGATTTCTCATGATATACTTGGGTGTATTTTATCAAGTAGAAGTTTGAAGTTTTTTAGCATCTCAAAGACTTCAAAGCACATGCAGAGAATTAGTTCGAGAGAAAGGTCAAAATACTCTACACAGACAATGGGGGGGAATATGTGAACCGATATGTCCAACATCTTTGTTCAAAGGAAGGTATATAACTACAACACACAATACCTTACACTTCATAGCAGAATGAAGTAGCCGAACGAAAGAACATATACCTCAAGGAGATGGGCAGTTGCATGTTGCATGCAAGATCTCTATTGCCCAAGCTTCGGGATGAGGCACTTAACTGTGCTAACCACATTCAAAATATATCTCCTCATAGATCTGTCAAGGACTGAACTCCCTTTGAGGCATGGAGTGGTAGCAAACTGGAAGTCATTGACTTCCAAATATTTGGATCATGCACATGGGCCCGCGTACCCTCTGAAACGTGGAAAACATTAGATTCGTAGAGTACCACATGCACATTCGTGGGTTATCCAAATAGTGTGGAGAGTTATAGATTACTTGATCCCTCTACTAATAAGCTCACCATTGAGCGCAATGTTCAGTTTGAGGAAACTCCCTTGCATGCACCATTGGAGCCACATGCAGAGACATCTGTACCACTGCTTGCACCAAACATTAGTGATGATGAGTCCACTAATTCAATTCATGGTTCAAATATGATTTCTGAATCTGATTTTGAAGATGTTGAGCATGTCGATGGAGTGGGTACATGAAGATGATGATCATATCTATGATGAGCCGCCATAAATGCCCAAGTGGGTACATAACACCCTATAGGCAACAAGAGACCTTGTGGGGTAGCCAACAGATTAGAGGAGGTCGAGGTCTCTGTTTGAGGATCCTCCTCATGCACTCACAACTACCGAACCAATGATGCCCATGCATTTCTATATGATTCTAGCTTTAGACCCACAAACCTATGCAGAGGATGCATGGAATCCCTTATGAGAATCCACTATGCAAGAGTACAACTCTCTTCTCGAGAACCAGAACTGGGATCTGGTTTCGCTTCCTTCAGACATGAATCTTTTCAGATGCAGATGGGTCTACAGGACCAAGAAGGAAACAAATGGACATGTGAGTAGGTATAAGGCAAGAATGGTTTCCAAATGTTTTCAACATATCCACAGGATATACTATGATGAGACCTTTGCTCCTGTAGCAAAGATGGACTCCATCTGATTGGTCCTTTCCATTGCAACAACCAAGGGGTGGGAAGATCATCATATGGACATGAAAAATTCCTTTCTCACAAGGATGTCTCAGAGGATATTTACATGGAGAAACCCCAGGGGTTCATATAGAACTCATCCTTAGTATGATGATTGAAAAAGTCACTCTATGTCCTTAATAAGACACCTAGAGCATGGTATGTGAAGATGGATTCCTATTTTCTTTCTCAACATTTTTTTTATATGCAATTCAGATCTGATTGTATACATGTTGAGAACATAAGACTCCTTGTTGATCTTAGTTCTCTATGTTGATGACCTCCTGACGACAACAAGTTCGACCTCGAAAATTGGTGCGGTCAAATACTTTCTACATGACAGGTTCTCTATGATGGACATGGGCCCATTGCACTATTTCCTTGGTTTCGAGATTAGTCAGGATGCTTCAGGCATCAAGTTATCTCAAACTAAGTATTCTAGGGATCTTGGTTAGATTCCACATGATCGATTGCAAGTTGGAAGCTACACCTTTTCTGTCTAGGGTACATATTGAGAATGGCGGGGATACACCAGTGGTGGACAACATCTTGTATTGATATCTTGTGGGGAGCCTTCTATATCTCACCCACACCCAGTCAGATCTTTGATGTGCAATATAGGCAGTTTCTAGGTACATGCAGGAGCCACATGAGCTACATTGGAAGGCTTTCAAGTGCATCCTTATATATGTTCAAGACACCACAGGTTACGAGATCCATTATGTAGCAAGTTCTGCATTGGATCTCATGGGATTCGCCGATTCTGATTGGGATAACGATAGAACACATCACAAGTCCACATCTGTGTACATACTTATTTTGGCTTCCAGTCCCATCTATTGATTCAACAAAACATTCAACTATTGCTCTATCATCAACATAGGTCGAGTATAGAGGAACAATCAATGTCACTATTCAAGAACTATGGCTTCAAAAATTGCTCATTGATCTTGGGATCCAGTTCTACCATCTTACTGTCATTTGGTGTGACAATCAAAGTACTCTCAAGTTTTGCAGGGACCCAGTGCAACGACAATGGATTAAACACATCAATATCCATTTTCATTCAATCAGAGAGTTGGTACATGATAGGATCATCGATTTGCAACACTTTCCATCCATTGAATAGACTACATACATCTTCACCAAGAAATTTACGAAGAATAAGTTCCACCTTCTGTGTGATTGTCTTGGAGTGAAGGACACAATTGCTTAGCAACTTCTTTTATTCCTTCTTCATTTTTGATGCATTGTAGTTTGAGTAGGAGTTTTTCCCATGAGGTTTTCTCTCTTTCCTTTATTTTCAGTGTTTCATTCTTAGCTACATTGTCCAATGGGTACCTAACATGGGCTTGGATGTCATGATCCATTCATCATGTACACCATAGTAGTGTTCAGGGGGGGGGGGATGTTGGATATATTACACACTCACCTAGTATTTATTTTCCTAGGTTGACTAGTCTATGTTGAGGGAACCCATGGTTAGAGATATTCTCCCCTAGATAAGGGTGCCACAACCTCTTCAATCTTGAATCAATTACACCTCAATTAGACTAGTGGAGTGAGTCTTGCATGGAAACCTCGGTATTATCACCAAGTGTTGCATACATACCTTGGTATCATCACCATGAGGGCAGACTTACCTTGGGATCATCACTAAGAAGGTGCGACACATGTGCATGCACATGAAAGAAAAAAACCCTAAGTAAGATGTCACCACTCTAGGAGATGTTTTGTCACTTTTCCAAGTCATTGAAGAGAAAGGTGGAGGTCGTTGGGGCTTCTAGAGCCTCCTCTTCATGCACCAAGGTCTCTTCCTTCAATTCATGCCTCCTCTAGTTAAATCATGCCAAGTGTCAATGAGTAACAACTCCATCACCACCAAACCTTAGCCCTAGGTGACGTCAATCCCCAAAGAGTGATGTTTTTTCCCTCCTAGGAAAGTCATTTGGGTGATAAGGGTTGGGTGAGGTCATCCATGTTATCACTGAAATTTCATCCGCAAATGGTTACAGGAATCCAGCATCTCCAAACACCCATTAGTTCATCCATGGCCCAAAAATGCATTTCCAAAGGGCACAAAACTATACAACTGGTTATAAAATCAACATGCGCTAAGGATACAAAGGAAGCGCGCGCACGTGCGAAAGTCTAAAAACATCAGAAAAACACACATGCACCCGATGCGAGACTGTGGACGCAAAAAACTGTGCACACCTCAGAATGGTGCATTTATGATTTTGGTCGTCCTTCCACCCACTTCTGGTTCATCTCCCAAGTCGATTTGACACCCAAATCCGAGTTGAATCCGAGTGGGGGGCTGGTCAAAGACCTAAGGATGCCCTGAAGAGCCCCTTGTTCACACTAAAGACTGGTTGGATAATGCCTCAAAAATTTTCTATAAAAAGAGGCCATGGGTGCACTATATTTCCAAGGAATTCATTTGTATTGTTATGTTTCCTATATTCTCTTAGAGGATCCTCTTTTCTCATTAAGAGCATATAGACACCATTTCATTTATCCATTCACATCACCTCTTGAGTGAATGGGCTTTGGATTTCTTCACCATTTCCTTCGAGTTTTCTACTTGTAAGAAGAGCTCAATCATTGGGGGTTCAAGAGCCCTCCCTTGGAGGAAGAGGGGAACCATAAGTCTCCCTTTCTCTTTGGTGTTTTCCCACTAATACAACTTATCCATTGGTGACATGCATGTTGTTTAATTTTTGTTCCATTTCTCTTATGAAATCTAGTTTAGTTTCTTTAATTGTTATTATCTTAGTTCTTTGTTTATTTCTTATGCTTGATATTTCTAACTCTTGCATTCACTGCTGTCTTGTCTAGCTAACCCAACTAGACTTGTAAGCGTTCTTATTTTGCTCATTTAGGTGAAGAAAGGGACGCAACAATCCATGGTGTATTTTAGGCCTCCAAAGGCACATATTCTTCATCCAACATGTAGGCCCTTGGCATCCAACCTATCGGCTTGAAGCCCCATGGAAGCCCAAGCTAAGCTTGTTCCTCCAAAACTATCCACCAACTGGGTCTTGAAAAGACAAATGGATACACCCTTTAAGGATATAAAGTCAACACATCATGTTGAGTAAATAAAATCAATAAAATATCCATCTAAGCATGTACATCCAAACTACCTCATCAAAATAAACTAATGCTCAAATAACCTATGCAATTTACCAAGTTTGAGCATGGGAGGGTTAACAATACAACCTATTGGGTGAATCGTCCCTTAAGTCTAGGGGTGTTTCTCGAGGGGACCTCCTTCTAGATCATGTGGATGATGTGTTATGGATGAGGGGACGACTTTTTGGCATGGGTTTCATGACATACAAGGGGTTTGAGTGTCTCACTTATGGGTGCCTTTGTAGAGGGTGTGTTGCACCTTCGTTTTCAATGCATTCTTTTTCCAAGCCCATTCATTGCCATTAATTAATTAATGATCCAAAACCTTGGGTACTCCCTATAGTGAAATTGATTAGCTTGGGGGGTGGAACCACAAGGCCACTTGAAACTAGAGGTACACAAAGTTCCATATGCAAGGAAAGAAATGGACACTGCATGAGTGCACACACCTCAACAAGTGGGGATATTTATATAATGCTATTTTTCTTTTGTAGGTCTTTGATTTTTTAGGAGAATCTTTTATTTACTCTCAATACCTCTTTGGGAGAGAATATAAAAGGTTTTTTAATCAGTCTTTTATCTTTTCCTGTCCACAATCCTCTAGGCCTTCATCCCCTTCTTCTCATGAAGTGAGGGACAACCCCTTCTCAATTACACTCGAAAACCCAAAAAGTGAGGAGATGAGAGGATGAAGTATGAAAAGTGGAAATTATGGTCAGGAATGGGATGATGACTCATCCAAAAGACCTCTCAGTAGCATACCTATCCGTAAGGGCCACCCTCTTACTAGTGAGCAATGTCAACCACCAAGGTGAAACAGGGCAAAGAGCATAATGTCCAAGAAAACATCACATAATCAAAAGCAGTAATAGATGTGACAAACTCAAATGCCTCAAATATTGAAATGACACTCACCATAATACTTGACTTGTACCTCATGGAGAAATACCCAATGTCTTTTGGAGGCCTCCTAATGTGGTGGATGTCGTCATGATCAACCTGGAGCGTGGTGGTGAGGTGGGTCCCCATTAGTGCAAGTGGACACTGCTGGTTAAACTGTCTCTCGGTACTCCATGCCTACAAATTGAGGGGTTCGAGACATAATCTCCTTAGTTATCCCACAAAATGGGGATAACATCTAGATCTTACTTGGGGACATGTGCTTGTCACAGAGTGCATGAGAACCACATAATCTCCTGGTAGACATGTTCCTACAATGAAACAACATTCTGGAACTAAGCATGAAATCAATATGCAAGTAGAGAAAAATGAAAAATGAAATGCATCTAAGATAACATGAGAAATCAATAT